>JXOV01015466.1:311-11440 GCA_001014945.1 Clogmia albipunctata
ATATTCTTTAATTGTTCTAGTGATTAAATATACATTTTATAAGGTTTCAATGAAACTATAATACGCTAAAATCATTATTTCTTATTATAGTAATAATCAACAAATTGTTCTTTATGAATAATTAATTTTAAAAAAAATATTCGAACACTACTATCTGTCAATTCTTAACATAAAAACTTAAATAATATTCTTAAAATGTCATTTAATCACAAAACGAACGTCATATATATTATTTCATTGTTTTTTTTTTGGAAAATTCAATGCCTCATTGAAAAAGCATTTTTACAGAGTTTTAGTTTTTCAGCTGCAATTTCATTAATTTTGATCCGATTTTGATGAAATTTGAAATAAGTATTTCTTAATTGTATATTTTTCGATTCCATTATAGAAAAAAATTCAAAAAAAATTATTTTAAACGTAATTAATTTTGATCGGTTTTTTAACCTAAACTGACCTTTGTGTGACGTAATAAATGAGTAGTACAAGTAACCTATAATGTAATTGATGCTTAAATTAATTTCATAAGGTATTTCAATATTTGTCTAAGTTTTATACTAATAAAAATAATAAATTATATGAATAAAAATTCAATTAATTACAATCATTAGTACTTTAATCGGCAAATAATATCACAGATTAATTTTTCCTTCACACTATCTTCAGTTTATAAGCTTGGGAGCTTTGTTTTACGTTCATGTTTCATTAAAGTTTCCAATCGTTGAGTAGCCAAATCCAAAATAATTTCATTGAACACAATAAGATTTTTAACAAATTCTCTGCTTATTGCCAGATGAGATAGAGTTGTGTTAAATGTATCTTGAAGCCAGATCTCCATGTCTTTTTGACTGATGAATTTATATTCAATTTCTTCAGCATGCATTCCATTTAACAGACCTTCAACACTACACATCACTTTACGCAGTTCATGTCTTATATTGATCAAGTCTCTTCGTAGTTTTCCACAAGTATTTTTAATCAAGACATGGACTGAAGCAGAATATTGTTGCAATGCTTTGTAGACCATTATCTGAAATAAAATAAGAATAATTAAAATAAATTATATAAATCATATTGTCTTTAACAATAATGTACTTACATATGAATTTTGTTTTGATNATTGTCTTTAACTATATTGTACTTACATATGAATTTTGTTTTGATATTCTTGGGAAATCCACTTCAAAGTCTGCATCGTTTAATTTATACCATTTGGATTTGACTTTACATTGTAACAGATTTTGTAAGCTTTTAGATTGGTTTATCAGGAACCGATATCTGGGAATTTTCATCCCAGAAGACAATTTCTGGATAACAAATTCTCCTTCTGGGCATGATTTAGTGTACACTGATGACTTTATCTTAATTTCATTGCAATTACAACTTTTTATTAGGGAAATAATTATTATTAAAATAAGTGCTCTCCCTGAAAAAGAAATGATTTAGAATTAAAATAACAAACTTAGAATTAATGAATTTAATATTTCAATTAGATAAAGATACACACCCAAATACTTCATATTGATTACAATAGTTAATACTTAATAAATATTTTTAACAATAAACTCTATTTGATATATGCTCTTTTCAGTTTCGAATCTATAGTGACAATGGGTTTCTATTTTAATTGTAATCAGATAAAATCTATACATTTTATATTGACGATATTTTAATTGTACAACTTGAGAAATTTAAAAATACATAATTGAAATTAAAACTGTTGTAGGAAAGTAATTACATAATATCTTCGAAATATAAATCATTTTATCAAATAAGTACATTGATAACTTGCTTATTTTAATCCATTTAAGGCCGAGATTCCGAGCTATGTTCGGGAACGTAATTTCAATGTTTCCGCGACTTTCGTGACTCATACTCCCAATCTATAAAATGCAATTCATTAAACATATTCTACTCTATCCAGAACATTGCTATAGTCATGTATTTAGGACAAAATCAATCTAAGAGGTGAAAGAAGAGACAATCAACCGACGGAATTTTAAAATGGTATTAATTAAAAATTAATTACTCATTAAATTTACACGCCTCGTAGTCGATGTGGTAACGCATTCGGCTACCTCTTCGGAGTCAAGGGTTCGATCCCTGGGCGGGTAGGATTGACTGGGTCCTTTTTCAACTGTTCTAGGTGCTATTAATTGACTAATAATACATTGAAAACAAATAGTCACTGAAATGTGGAAAACCCGTTGGTTGAGACCCCCTATGATCCTTACGGAAAAATTTTATTTTTTAAAATTTACTCCCTCGACATAAATACATCGTAAAAAGTTTATTCCTAACAGAGAGACCATTTATTACTTATGTGGAGTATATTAATGGATCACGTCAAAGGAGGAAGTAACTATAGGAACCAGCGACAAACTTGGAGCGATCTTTTCACACGACCAAAACAGACGTTGTTCCCCTTTTTCCAAATTTAACCGCCCAGAAGGACGTGCATAAATATTTGTTCAAAAACCTGTCAACAAAATAGCCTCTATACTGAATCATCAGTTCTAGTACTAATCACACCACAGCAAAAATTGATTTATAGAAATGATATACAATTGTTAATTGTGAAAGATTGGAAAATGAGTAGATATAGCATTTGACAAATTTGATTGCGTAAACCAATTGGTTAGAACTAGACCTTCGCATTGATGGAAACATCTACGTCTAACTGCGGAGGGCAGAGATATGAGGGAGCACGATAGATCTTCAGGTCAAAGTGCGGCATCACCTCATTAGAGATATATTTATATCACTTTTATTCAACAAATAAGAAACCTTAAAAGGTAATAGTAATTAATAAGACAAAATCAGTATTAAATATATATTTATTTCATATCAAAAATGAATTAGTTATGTGTTTTTTTAATGTGGGACTACCTAGCAATATCACAGGCAAAATTTATTCTTTGAGTTATGATTCACTTATAATAAGCACTTCAGCCTTTGTTTTACGTTTATGTTTGAAAAAATTATTCAGTCTCTGATTAGCCAGATCCAAAATAATTTCGTTGAATTCGTTCAAACTTTTCACTAATGATTTACTTATGACTAGATTAGAGACTGTTGTATTTAAAGTATTTTGAAGCCAGATCTCCATGTCCTTTTCATTGATGAAATCGAATTCAAATTCTTGAGCATGCATTCCATTTAAAAGACCTTCAACACTACACATCAATTTTCGCACTTCATTTCTAATACTAATCAAGTCTCTGCGTAAATTTCTTTTAGTCAATTTAATAAGGAAATGAATTGAAGCTGAATATTGTTGTAATGCTTTGTAGACCATCATCTGAAATAGATCCTGATTAGTTTTAAATCAATAAATTCTTAAATTTTAACCATTTAATACTTACATATGAATTTTGTTTTGATATTCTTGGAAAATCAAAATTCAGAGTCTGTTGATTTCAAATTGTACCACTTGGATTTGAATTTACGTTGTAAAAGTTTCTGTAAACTATTAGACTTGTTTATCAAAAACTGATATCTGGGAATTTTCATCCCAAAAGATAATTTCTTGATAACAAATTCTCCTTCTGGGCATGATCTGGTGTAGATTGATGCCTTTATTTTGTACTCATTGGAATCACAACTATTGACCATAGCAAGAATTATTATTAAAATAAAAACTTGCCCTAAAAAGAAACATTGTGCTTAGTTCTTAATTTATTTTCTCACTCAAATTATATCAATACTAACGTAAAGAAACCATGTTTATAGCACTTTAAAATTACTTGATTTGTTTCTAGGAACACTTCGTATCCACGAATAAGATGGGATCTTAAGACTGTTCATTTTTATTCAAATTGTTTTTCCTAATAATTACATTTTAAATTTTTTAACTCAATTGTTATCAACTTATGGTAATTTCACAACGTTTTGTTCTGAAATATTTTCAATTTTGTCAATAATAAAGTATTTTATCAGAGCTGTGCATTAATAGATAATAGGTAAACGTATTTAATTCCTTGTTGATATGAGTATTAGGTAGTGCCGCGTAAATTCATTCAAATATTCGAAATTATATTCAGACAATTTTAAAAATTTAACAAAAATCATACCAATTTCATAATTGGTAAGTTTTATTGGAATGAATCAGGACCATTTTAGCAGAAGGTTAAGGAAAAACCTTAAATTCTAAATCAGCTGAGCCTTGAATCTTCAGCTAGTTCTGAATATTTATTCACTACCGAGGTTGATCCAGTAACAGAAAGAGCTCTTTCTCCAGTTAAAAAGGATCTAAATTAAAAAAATTTTCATATTTTAGAAGGAGATAAATTATGGATGGACTGATTTTTAATTAAAACACATTTTATCCAAATAAAATATTTATTTGATTAATTTCATTTCCACACTAAATAAGTTAGTATATTTTACCAAGCAATGGAAAATGCTACAAAACTAATGTATATCGTTATATATTTATTTAAACAGTCTATAACTAAACTTTTAGCAGTTTCCACTGCAAATATTACATTTTTAACATAAGGTTATCTGGTTACACTATCATAATGTTATAATTATTTAAAGAAGTTTTAATAGAGTTCTGCTAATATGAAATAAAAAAAATTCTGCCTAAACGTTTATTTTGAAAACAAGCATTCAAACTAATGTATTGAGAAATTCGTTTCGGACTTTTTAATATGAAATTATTGAAAAAGATAAGAGTTTGCGCATGTTAGTTCAGACACAAACCGCTGCGACTTTTCTTTTGTGAGTATGGCAATTATGATTGATTGATTTATCATCAGGCGAATATTGATTTTGTAAATTCTTAGTTTATTGTGTTATCTTTAGATTTAAAAATGACGCCCTATTGATAGCAACTATTCCAATTTGTATCTCTATTATTTCCCTTCCTAAAGAATTAATGCCTTAGTAAAAGAAATAGTCAAACTTTACTTATTCCATTTATCTTATGGTCCTTATTATTGCTCTGGTCATTTCCATATATGTATTTGGTTTTTTCAAAATTGATTTGAAGACCTACTTCTTTCGAAGATTCTTAAAGATTATCTAAAATTAAAAAATCAGAGTGTTTATCTTTAGACATTGTATTAACATCGTCGGAATGATAATATCTGGAAAAACCTCAAGTTTTTTGCTACTAAATATATGATTGCTGAAGGAATGGAATATGATTACATATAGTATACTATATATTTTTTGCGAATACTTAAATACAAAACCAATATTTTTTTAAAATAACCATACCAAATTCACAAACGTTATCAAATTCTTACAATTTTTATCATTTTTATATTTACCACTTTAATATTTCAATAATTTTAAAAATTACCTCATTAATTCAGTATAATTCGAGACTCGAATTTCAAATACATCTAATCACATCAACATATTCTGACAAACGATTATTGTGCGATTGTGATATACACTAATTAATCTTTTTACGATAGGGGTCTTCGATTACATTTTAGTTAATATCTCGGAGTGTACTATTTTAATCTAAATTTTTTTGGCACGAAGAAAGGTATTATCATTGGCCATCGTCTGTACTATAAACAAAAGACTAGATTTGTTGCAAATAATTAAAAAAGGCATGTGGATTTTCCCACACAGCAATATAGTTTCATCATTTCACGACAGGTTGCTTTTTTTCAACCAATGCGCCAACAAGTGAGAGTTTTTAGTGATTTTTTATATTGAAATAGCTGATAATCTATTCTTCAATAGATACAGTGCGAAAAATTTGGTTGCTATGTCATAGTAGGCAGCCAGTAACTATCTTTGACATCGGACGGCGAGTTCAGAATGCTAAGGACACTAAACTACTAGTATGTATACATATATACTCAGTAAAAAGTGAAGAAAAAATAATTTTAAATTCCCCATCAACTCCAGAAGCAAAGGAAACTATTCAAATGAAAGAAGATAATGAAATCACATACGTTGGTAGTTTATTTATAAAATTTAAATCTTTTGAATATTTTAGAAGTTTAAAAGAGGGATGCCTATGTGAATTATTTTATTAAATAAATTTAAATTAAAAATATATGAAATCTAAACCCGAACGACAGATGCCGCTCATGTCAAAAATACAGTGAAACCCAAATAATGGAAATAAAGTTTGCGCAATTTAGCTCAGACATAACCCGTTTTAAATTTCCTTCCGGATCCATAAAGTGGAGTGTTTGCCTGGTGGATAAATTCCGTCTTTCGAATAAATCGACGAATATCCGGAACTGTCAAGTGTTGTCCCATCGTCATTCTCATCAATAGGTTCAGAATATTAAAATTCAACTTGTGCAGATTGTTAACAATTAAAGATCTATTTATTTTTTTTAGTGTTCATGCGATAAAAAAATTAAGTAAAAATAAAGACTTGTGGTCGATAAACATTGTTAAACCCACTTTGGTGCTGAATTGTTTTGTAGCAATAAAAAACAATTGGTTATTCGGTATTTTTAACTATTAGGAATTATTTTGTAATTCAATAATGAAAATACATTATTAAACAGTTTTTTTTATTAAATCTTTTAATTGATTTTTGATTTAGGTTTGATTTTCGCGAAAGCTTTCCTAGAAATGAATCTACACAAAATGATTTGCGGAATAACAACGAATAATATTAAGCCTGTAAAGAGCACTAGAAATACATCTAAATTGTGGTATTGTATAAATCCTAGATTGAGTCCCTCCACTTTCATGTGTTGAGCTCCCTTGTGATTCATCACGTACTCTGACCAGTAGACGACTGTCTCCTGGGGCGTCATCGGTTGGTCTCGATAAATTTTAGACAATTTCATCGCATTCTCTCCGTATTTCGGATTCTCAAGCATCTCCCTGATAGCCTTTGTCACCTCAGGTTCAGTGACNATGTGTTGAGCTCCCTTGTGATTCATCACGTACTCTGACCAGTAGACGACTGTCTCCTGGGGCGTCATCGGTTGGTCTCGATAAATTTTAGACAATTTCATCGCATTCTCTCCGTATTTCGGATTCTCAAGCATCTCCCTGATAGCCTTTGTCACCTCAGGTTCAGTGACATTCCTCAAGTTCAACTTCAAGGCATAACCCCTCATCTGCGCCCTGGCAATGTTCATGTGCTGGTCTCCGAATAACGGAATTCCAATCATCGGTTTTCCATGGTAAACTGCCTCTGTGGTGCCCAACATTCCACCGTGGGTCATAAAGAGCTTCACGTTGGGATGGCCTAGTATTTCTTTCTGGGGCAACCACTCCCGTACCAAGATGTTCCTGGGGAGAGTGGCAGCGTCGTCCAAATCGTACCTCCAGATCACTTTCTGTTTCAGTTTGGCGAAGGCGTCAATAAAAGCTTTTCTCTCTTTGGAAGTCAAATCGCTCGGCAAAATAAACGTTCCCATTGAAAAGAGGATGACTCCATCTTTAGCTGAGTCCAAGAACTGTTGAATATCTTTTGGCAATTCGTCCATTTTTCGGTCAATGTTGATCCCTCCAATTTCAATCATATTTGGGACGTATGGACGAGGAAAAGAAAGCGAGAAATGAGTGTTCAAAAACACCAAAGACACGTCCTCCTTCATTATTTGCCTTACAGATTTCTTAGAGTTTGGGAAATATTTCTTCATATATTTTTCATGTTGAGGATAGTAATAAAACTCATGTGCAGCAAACTGAAAACTGGTGATTAATGTGTTCATAAGCCTTTGCCAGAATGTCATTTTACTAGTATAACTGAGATATACACTTGGAACATAGGACAGTGGTTCGGGATTTCCAGTTAAATCGTTAATCCAATAGACCGCTGTCGATGTAGTAACCACAATCAGAGGAGCATTGAAGTGGTCAGCAAATCCATAAAGACTTTCAGATCCAAACCCTTCAACAATCACCAAGTCAAACTTATTCTCTTCAGCCATAAACGCCTTCATATTTTCATGATCCATTGTCTTTCGGACTAATGCTAATCCCATCGTTTGGGCCATTATTACATTCATCAATGAGCTCCCTTGAATATTACCGTGTAAAACCGCTTCCTTGGGGATACTCTTCATATACTCATCATACAGTCCCGTTAGTTTTACTTCACTATAACTTATATTTCCGTTCTTTTGCGTTGAAAAAGGACTGATCACAGTTATCTAAAGAAGTAAACAAGCGTTATCAAATAGAATTTATAATTATTTCATTACATTACCGTATGCCCCCTTTCAGCTAATGCTTTCATCATTCCCATAATCACAGCAAAATGAGACATGCCACAAAATGGCATAACTGCCAAAATATTAGCTGCACTTGTGACATGATAAGAGACTAGAACGAAAAACACCAAAGCACACAACCACTTCATAGCTGATTCAAGTTCTAACTAATTTAATTTGTTTTAAGAAAAATAAAATTAAAGCATTAACTGATAAAGAGAGCGGTTCTCACTCGATTATTTTGTGTTATGTAAAAGATCTCTCAGTCATCTCTCATTCACTCGTTTCAGACGCACCACGGTTCAAAAACAAGAAATTGATAAATATATAATTTCCAACAAAAAAATAATAACTTGATCAATGTCAAAATTTAAATTTAACTGCAATTTTTTAAAATGAATAGCCTAAAACGAATTTTATAAAATGAATAAAACGAAATTAAATGAAAAACACAATTAAATTATATTAACTCTGTTTATCTAAACACTTTTTTCATTTTTCTTATATTCATTGGACTTAAATTTTTTAATGCGGAATAAAATAGTAAGAACCCACTCACTGGTGCACCCGTTTTAAGACTCCAATTAAATAGCAATTGATTGTATAAATAGATCTGATCTAAGCGGCTTCAATTTCGTCTCAACAATTAATTTTCATTTCATCGTGGTCTGAGGACGTGTGAGTATCATTCGTTTGTCATTTAATCATATGAACTCTGAATAGTGATCGTTTTAATGGAGATGAATTCCACGAGTAGGTTTAACCAAAACTGGTTTCTCTGTTTGATTCTCTGTTTTGATTCTTGTATAGTATCTCAGTAGTCAGTCACGTTTCATTGATAAGAAAAGAGTGCAGAAGAGAGTTTATGTCGCGTAAATGTCTCCGTTTCGCGTTATCAGTGGTTTGATTCGACTCTGTGTCAATAGCGACAACGAAAATTAAATTCATAAGTTGACTTCAATTACTGTTCTCTGTCAAGGAGGGACAGACATCAGAAAACTACTTGATGACTGTTAAGTGGAAGCCGAAGTGCAGAAACGATTCGGCAAATCTTTACTAGAAATTGTAGGAAATAATTCATCAATAAAAAACCCTACACTTATACGGGGCCCACGGAAATTGGAAATTATAAAATCAAAATTCTTTAATAAATAAGCAAATAACCGTTAATTCTTTCATTAATATTCATAGTTGTCTCTGTTATTCCGGAATTTCAGAAAATTATAGCTTAATAACATTCTCATTTGCACTCTATCCCCATTTTTACTGCCGAGGTGCCAATTTTGATAAGATTATCTGTCTTAAATTTAATACATGCAGATGATCGGTTGGCTAAGCATAATTGTGTCAACACCAATAAATGTCTTGTAATGCCTTTTTATTCTGGAACCTAGGTTTTTAAATTAATAAGTAATAGAGTTCTAGTAACAAAATTTCTTCAAATTCCTGTCTGTTTTGTACATAAGCATTCAAATTGATGTATGTAAACACAGCTCGTGAATTCAGTTCACAATATCCACCTAAACCACATTGAGGTAATTTGAAGATGACCACTTTCTTTTTATCATAAATCAAAATAATTAGAACAAAATTACCAATGAAAATGGTGACAAATTATGAAACTCTTTTTGACAACAGATTGCAAAATAGTTATTTGCGCTAAAAGGGTGAAAAGTCAACTGTTTTTTAACGAGTGAAACGAGTGTGAAACATTCAAGCCGAAGGCGAGTGCAGGACATAACGTTTATTGCACTCCACTCATAAGCACTGAAATTTTTACCATTTCACACTAAATTTCATTATTTACAAGGAAAATTTAAAAGTTGCCATGCTTCACAAATGTTTCTAGTGAAATCTTAACTTGTAAAGTTACCGTTAACAGTTGGAATTCCTCTTAACTACTTGGTCATAGGGCAAATGCCTTTTTTATTGTTGCATGGAACATTTGTTTGCTTTAATTTATGTAAAATAAATTTCAATTTAAAACAATCTAAGTCTTTTATTATGATTTACTTACATTACAGTTAAGGAGATTTATATCTGTTATCTTCTTAATGTGCCAAATCGAAAAAAATAGCGAAATTATATGCAGATGGCTGTTGAATCGAAAAATATTAAAATTTTAAAACAGGAATTGGTTATTAATTTGAAACGTAATCACGATCCATTGATATAGCCGAGACCAATATTTTGGGTAGTTTAAGAGCAACAATGTCGACCAAATTTTGACTTTGAGACAAATTTGTTTTACAGTTTATGACTTTTTTTTAACTAATGAAATAAAAATTCAGAATTTTCACTGAGTGTCATAATGTGAAACTTTACGAAACTGAAATGGATATCGAAAAGCGTATGTGTCAATACGGGAGTGCAAAAACATTTTTAATTTTGATTAATATAGTTTTACATAGTTTAAGTATTAATTTATTTAGTATATTTGTGTGCATTAAAATAAACACAATTATTCTGATTTAAAAAATTTTTAGTTTCCCTGAAGATGGTCCAATTTAAATACACAAAGAATGTTGTCAAGTCTAAAATGACTTTGTGTAGGAGTGTTATTCGAGAAAGATCATCTATAAATCTGAAATTAACATAAAATTCTTTTAATTTCTGTAAAAATACATGGTGTGGCCTCTATGATAAACCGCAAGTAAACGCAGTTCATGAGTTCTCCGATANTCCAATTTAAATACACAAAGAATGTTGTCAAGTCTAAAATGACTTTGTGTAGGAGTGTTATTCGAGAAAGATCATCTATAAATCTGAAATTAACATAAAATTCTTTTAATTTCTGTAAAAATACATGGTGTGGCCTCTATGATAAACCGCAAGTAAACGCAGTTCATGAGTTCTCCGATAAGTGGCTTAATTTTTTAAAACCATCGATTTAAACTAACAAAACCACGCCCAATGAAATTGGTTTACATATAAAATTGATAGGAGAAAGGAAAATTTTACGACGAATATTTGGGC
>JXOV01015469.1:1273-26316 GCA_001014945.1 Clogmia albipunctata
ATAGTCTGGAAAAATAATAATCACTCTCTCACAGACACTACAAAAGTGAAGTCACGTCTTTTATTTGTCCTAATTCTAAAAGGTGAGATTATTCAAAAACTTAAATAATCCTGAGGTGGCTTAACACGCCCACGAGAAGCTGCCCCAGGAGAATTCCATTGAAATAAAAACAATTATTGAATTCTGTCCCCAAAGTAAACCAGATCCCGTAGAGAGGTGTTTGTTTTCGGCGTCACTTAACATCCTCACCAGAAAACGAATGATATGATCGGTAGAATTATCATTTAAAAGTTATGTAATTCAATCACTATTTTGAATACGAAAAACGGTAAAAAAATTATGTTTTATAAACAAATATGTAAAAAATACATAAATAATTTTAAAAAATTTAATTTTTTTGGGGTTTTCCAATTCATTGAGCGTTCATTTACTTGTTGTTATAATGAAAAAAGAAAATTTTGACGTCATAATGTGACGTCACGGACATGACGGACGGGCGTTTTGTGTGTCTCTTTTTGTGTTCATTTACTTGTTGTTAGAATGAGAAGAGAAGAAAGAATTTTGTCATCATAAAGCTGCATTTTTAGGACAGCACAAAGTGTCGGACTTTGTGACGTCAATTTTCTTCCGCATTTTACGGCATTGTCGAATGAAGCAAATCAGCGATCACAAAGTAAACCATTAATAAAACATTAAATTAACCAACTGTTACATCCGTTCCATTCAATTATTTAAATACGGATCAGTCTATCACAATTTCCATTTATCACAATAGTGATACACTGTAAATATTGTACCTTATTATTATTGAAATATTGAAATAAAGTGTGTCTTGTAAATAGTAAACAAAGTGTTTGTATTTGGAGATTATTCAAAGTAAAATATCCACTACGTTCCCAACATTAATATCGAAGGATATTACACCAACTTTTTGCAAAAAGAATTAAAAATAGAAAAAAGGAAGTAAACAATGAGAAAAATAGATCTTGTCGCGTTCACTATTGGTTTAGTTTTGTGTTTTTTGGTTCTGAAACACCGAATTTAATCTTTAACATATGATTTGGGTAGTAAAATTTAACCGTCTCGCATTGATTAAATGCAAATGATCATTCTTTGCAGTCCAGTTTGACTTTTTCAATTAAATTATATTAAAAACATTATTTTAAAGGAAGAACTTGCGAAATATGTGTTTTGTAGTTTTTTCATCGTCCGGTCTCATTTTTCTTCTCTGCGGATATTTTTCTAAAATAAAAAAGTAATGATCGGCTGGTCAAATATTGTCCCTTTTGCTCTTGTTGTTGGAATAAGAATTATTAGAATGAGAAGAGACAATTTTGACGTCATATAGCTACATTTTATGACGGCACAAAATTTCAAAGGAACATGATTCAAAAGGCACAAAGTGTCTTTGTGACGTCAGTTCTCTTCCGCAATAAAGAATATACAAAATGGATCATCATTTCGTAGTCTAGTTTATTTTTGCCTTCGCAATTGAAGAGGTGGGAGTCGACGAATAAAATTTTTCTTCTTCGCCAAAAGCAGTTTATTTGTTTTATAATTAGGTGTGAAATCTATCCAATATTTCAATATAGTCGAGCCCTGTCACCGTTTTGACCTATATAATGTAATTAACAACAATCATAACTCCCAAATTCCCATAAACTAAATCCATCATCTTGTCGGACAATTGGGCACCATTTTCCTACTTGGGAACTTAGCCAGTTGTAGACCACTATGTCTTTTATTAGGTATGACTCGTGGTTTTTCATCAATTTTGAAATGATGAAGCATGTTATTTGGATTGTGATTAAATACAACTGATTATGGAGTGTGCAGATGTTCCTGCACCACTGACTGGAGCGAGTAGTGGTTTGCCAAAAGAAGCTGGATGGATGGTCTAGATCGGGCCAGGGGTTCCCAAGAGCCAACTGTGACATTTTAGGACTGGCCAGGGAGTGTGAGCTCCCCGGAATACTAGTCGTTACTTAAGACTTTACAAGAATGTTTTGAGATTCGTCAGGGCTCGGTATTTATTCAGTTTTATACAAAGAATTACTGTTTAGAATTTTATTTAATTTTATTTACAAATGGTTGAAACGCAGGAAAAAGGAATTGTTGATGGAAAGGAGTAAAGTTGGAAAAACATGAATTGCTCTTCTGGTTTTTGGATGTAGTCGTAAACACTACAAGTCAAGTCGCGCGTATTGATGTCTTATTCTCAATAGATGTTAACATCAATGCAGTGTTTTTAGATCTCTATTACATCAGGCATCTGGAACATTTTAATTTTACTGCCTACTTATTTGTAGTTCTGTGTTAGTTAAACTAAAACAGTCGAGGGACCACGATAGAAACTGCTAAGCCGAATTTGACAATAGTTATTTATTAACAAGAGTTCTCTTGCACAGAATCCGAAGTATCATTAATTTTGCTACCAAAATCAAGAATAAAATCATCGATCGATGCACATATCAATTGTTTATATCTGGGACTCTCTGGACTTTTATCCGAAATCAACAAGAAGCTGTTATTGTTATCAGATGGAATAAATAGACAAGAACTTATCCATTAGGAGAGCTTTTTGCATCTGAATTCACGTCGTCAACAACCGATATTTGAATACTCTGTACCGTTATATATTTATACTTTCGACATATTCCACCATTAAATAATAAGTAATCTTTTGTGGTTAAAATTAAAAAATAAGGGTTATCATTTTAAGGGCATTGATCATCCCGTAATCTTGATATAACATTAAATATTTGAGACTCCACGAAGACTATGTTAAAAAAAAACCAAAAACATGAACAATACGTGCGTTTTCTTGCTCATCACGGAAACTTTTCAATTTTACCTCGTATTGATCTTATTTAAATTTTTAGTTTAAAAAAAATAAATTTAAAAACCAATTGCCCACTAATTTCTGAACCTTAGATATACCAGGAGCGTTAGTTTAATTTTTTTCAATACAGAATTTAATTCTCAAGGAAATCTTAAAATATTGAGCATTAGATTCTTCAAATTGTGCCCATCTTTCTGGCAATTTATGGATGCCATCCTTAATCAGACTGTTTGTCCCTTGAACAAAACTATTCATTGAGCTCAAAAATACTTATCCGTAATTGACGAAGTCCTGGTCAGCCATGTAAGTTGCATTTGTCTAAACATGTGGTTATCGGTAAGTGTGATATCTAGGGAGTAAAGCGGAGAGCAAAGTCCATTTGACCGTTTCTGAGTATGTTTTTAAGGATCTCGCAAAGTGTGATCTTAAAATGTCGTTGAATTTTCTCGGCTTAAATCCATATAGCACCCAATATCAAAAGATTTGTTATGCGTCTCCAAATTCTTTAACAAGTTCTTCTTACATTTGATCGAGCAAAAACATGTTCTCAAGCACGTCACTTGACATTATTAATGAGGTATCAATCTTTGACGGTGTTACTTTAAAAAACATAACATTTATATAGCTTTGAAGCTTGATGTCACTAGAATAAAATGCAATCTTTTTCAATTTATTACATTGCACATTTAAAATTAGAAAAAACCGGTAATGACTTTCTGATACATCTGGTATTGTAAACAGAAAAAAATATCAAATGCAAAATTTGCTGTCAAATCTGTAATCTCAGTTTAATTCATACAATATATGGGTAATGAAAATAAAAAGTAATAAAAAATAATAGTATTACCCTTGAGATTAGAGAGTTAAAGAAAAAACAACAGAATATCTTCAAAATTTAAAAATACCAACACTAAAACTGTGCCACCAAGACGGGCACCCGGGTCATTGCCCGGGCCCCATATATTTTGTTTGTGTGGGACAAGAGTGTGTTTTTATGAAATTAACTCGGGCACCTGTTAATACAATACACTCAATAAGCATAAACCGCCTATAGTTCAATTTCATGCAAACTGCCCTAGCCCCATATAAGTTTAGTGTATGAGGCCCGGGCAATGACCCGGGCACCGGTCTTGGTGACGCACTGTAATTGTGTTATTTTGTTTTAACGAAAATTTTAAAATCATTAAACAATTTAATAATCAGATAGATAGGGATTATTTAACACACGTTTTTCTACAAAACATGCAATAAAATCACGAGCGCTGATGAAACCCTTTGCTTAATAATGCCTCATTTAAGAGCATGTTTAATAAATGACTATAAGAAAATTTTAAAATAATATTTTTATCTTAAAACTATCACTTATGACGTCTGTCATCTCCCACACCTTAGTAACTAGCTGAGTAATTAATAACTGATAAGAGTAATGTCAATCTTTATGCTCTTATTTGTGCTTAATTAAATATATTAAAAAACATTTGCGTTAATATAATGTAAGTTACTAGTAAGAATAGTAAAAAATAAAAAATAGGCTTATCTCTGCGAATGGTTTATAAGGGAAGAACAACAACGTTTTTGTTCATAGAGTCGTTAGAATGAAGTTCTTATTGGCGATTGGTCTTGTTTTAGTTTGGGCAACCCTTTTGAGTGCCTACTCCCGTAAGTTTAAGTTTTTGTAATGGATATTAAGTTTGGTTTTAATATTATTTTGTTTTGCAGTTCCAGATGCAGGCCTTCGGATTATTAGTGGCCGAGATGCTGAGCCCCATGAGTTTCCATACATTGTGTCTTTGACGTTACATGAACCTGATGAAGAGGTTCACCACAATTGCGGTGGAAGCATTCTGAACGAAAGATGGATCCTAACAGCTGCTCATTGTTGTGGTGATATGGAAGGAGCATTCTACGGAATTCGAGCAGGTGCCCATTTTTTGAACGAAACTATGAAAGGAGGTAAGGAAATGATTGCTTATTAAATCTTCATATAAACATTTTTAACAATTTTGTTTTCAGAACAAACATCTTTAGTTTCTAGAGCTATTGTCCATCCAGGTTTCACTGGACAATTCGGCTCAAATGACATTGCTTTGGTCGAATTGGAAACTCCATTGACATTTTCCGAAACTGTCCAGCCCATAGCTCTGCCTCCACAAGATGAGATTCCATTATTAGCTTCGGCAGTTGCCTCAGGATGGGGTGCAGATTCCTTTAAAATTATTGATGATGAGAAAATCGTTACTTTTCCAAATACTTTGCAAACTATGGAGGTTCCAGTTCTCACAAATGAACAATGTCGAGCAGAAATCGATCCACCCAAATTTATCACAGACTTTGAATTCTGCACCTTCGGGATCGAACAGGGAATTTGCTTTGCTGACTCCGGTGGTCCTTTAGTTCAAGATGTAAGAATGTTTTTAGGAAAATTTCTTATTTTTTTCTATAATTATTAAATTTTCAGAACAAAGTCATTGGGGTGATTTCCAGAGGATGGGGCGTATGTAACGACTTTCCATCTGTTTACCAAAGAGTATCCTACTATATCGATTGGATCAGTTCATATATTAACTGAAAAAATTTTATGATTTATAATAAAAAAATATTCAAATAAACACATAAATAAAACATAGTCTTGTCCTAATAAAGTCTTATATGTTTAACAATAATAAACCTTATAACACCGGTTAAACAAGCTTCAACTTAAATGCACTTGGCAAGTCAGATTTCATTTTGAATTTTGGCTTTCGCTAACCTGCCAAACTTTGAACGCTGTCACTCCATGCGTCTAGGTGTCAGGGCCTTCATAAGTTTTTCCACCGTAACGAGTTTTTATTAACATTTAGTTCACCTGAACAAATTGCAAAATTACTTTTTATTCTAGTGATTATTTTAGTCCTTTAGGAGTCATTGTTGCCTTAAAAAAAGATTTCCTAAAAATAGAATCATATTTTAAAATTTTTTTTTTTTAATTTTTTTCCTTTCAAAAAGACTTATGGTCAAAATAGAATACTTGCTGTTTTGTCTATTAGTGGTATTTATTTAATTAGGCCGTGCCTATTTTGTCATTAGATAGCCAAAATGCCAAGAAACTAAAAGCACTCAACACATCGTTAATCCTGAAGGCAAAATAATATCAGAGTCGAAATTTTACTAAAACTTGTCTTAGTTATGAAGAAACGTTTATACTCTAACAATATTTATTTTAAGATTAATTATTTAATTAAGATTAATGTAGGTAAATTTCAGGTATAGGTAGACATTTTCTGAACAGACGTTATTAGACGATCACAGGGTTTTTTTGCCAAATAATGCTAATAATTACTTCAAATTTTCAGATATGCCATTTTGTCCTTATGGTTTTAAAATACCGATTTTCGCCGATTTGGGCTAAAAGCTGTTTTATTTTGTTTCTTTTATTTTTTTCTGCAACACTTAGTTACTAATTTTATAAATAGATAGCCAAACAAGATTACTATATAGGCGTTGTTATGTGCTACCCATAAAGAATTATGATAAAAAAACACCATGCCAATATGTACATACTTCCCCTACATACTTCGCCTATATGGTAATTCAAAATAATTTTTTAAATCGAATTGATAAGCATAATTAACGACACAAGTCCCATATAAAAATAATCTTTAGTTGTGATATTAATGGGGCTTAAAACTTACTTAAAAATATGGGTATTCCAAAACTAACTGATTAGTTTTGTTGAAAATAATTTTATTAAAATTCTATTTCGTTTGAAAATATTATTATTGATCAAACTTATATCAACGGTTCTATTTAGCTGAGTCAGGTTAATTATTCTGGACTCTGTGCTTACTTACTTAACTTAACATTTTTAATTAGAAAAAATAGTGGTATTTCAATATAGAGAACATCTAAATTTACCGAGATCACTCAAACATACAATGCTTTCGTACACATACGCCCCTCAAATATTTATAAAAAAAGCATTAAGTGTATTTCGATGGGGATTGCAGAAAAAATCGTGTCATGTTAAGATGTAAAATCCTTTTCAACCCTTAAATGATTAAAAAAATCGCCTAACGAACCGTTTAAAGTATCGCACAATTATCTTTTCTTGTAGTAATATGATGTAATTGGGATATACTAATTTATATTTATGGAAACCTTGTATTTGGTTTTCAGTAATTTATATTTAAATTCAGAAAAATACTATTTATAAAATCTAGAATAAATTTTTATATTGTATTAACAAAATAAAGATAATTTTCAGATGAACGAATCAAAATAAAAAATAAAAAATGCAATAATTGTAGATTTTACCGCTTCTAAAAGTTAGCAGGCCATTAGACACTATCAGGGCTCAAGTACGTACAATATCCTATATACACGTCTCCACCACTAATTTTTACTAAACATAATTGAATTAGTTTTATTGCAACATGCTTTCTTTGAAAATACATAAGTACGAGGGCTGTCTCAGGCCTAGAAATCCTCAAATGTTTGAAATAGTTTTTATTAAATATATTCCTCTTTTAGCTCAACTTAATTTATTAAACGATACTTGGAATTGGTTTAATTAATTAAAAAATTAATTTCCTGAAGGTATGCAAAATAGGCCCTTTGCTTCTTTGACCCACAATTAAGCACAGCGGGTGATTTTTTCAAATGAAATTTCTGAAAAATATTGAATTGGATCATGTCTACTGAATAAAGAGGATAAAGATCATTTTGAAGACCAATTCGTTTAATTTTGTCATTATAACGGAAGACTAAACGTAATTTTCGAATAGATGAAAAAACCTAATTAGATGGTGAGTAAACTGCATTAAATATTACTTTAAAGTTGTCCTACTGCGTGCCTGTTGCAAAAGTTAGAAATTGCGTGGACAGATTCGCAATATTCATTCATGATTAAATTATGTAGTATTTTTCGATGTATATCATTCCAGTTATATAGAACATTTTGAATCTGTGGTTTACTAATACCAGATTTACTTTTTCCTCCATGGGAGTCGATTTAAGGGTGCTTGGACATGGCGTATCAAAACTTAAGGTTTGGGGAAATGGATGCCAAGGATTTGCTTGGAGAAGCAACTACGCTCCCTGAGCTTGGATAGTAAATATAACTGGTTGGCCCAGCTGCGACATTTGCTTACTTTGTCGAACCGATTGGGATTAATTCAGGCAGTGTTATTTGCCACTGTCGAGAGCTAGAGTCTTCTATCAACTGATCACTAGCAATACAGGTTACTAATTATTGTTCTGGGGTGGAGTGTCTGACAGATTCATGTTGGAGAATAGATGCCCTGTATGTGACTTAGAACATGATATGCTGGAACACTTTCTAGTGGGTTTTTTTGTTGTTTGTTCTTGGTACATCGATTGTAGAATAAGCCTGCCCTGGTTCTAAGAAAGAGGTACAACAATATCTTATCCTATTCTATTACGATCAAAAGCTGTTTTGCACGCTTCGAATTATAGGGACTTTGCCCTTTAGAGCACGATTCAAATCGTATAATCGCAAATGACTTGTGGACTTTATGTTCTATTGCCAATATTCGAAAAATAATAAATTATCACATTTAAAACTGTAATTACAAGAATAATAATTGGAAAAGAGAGTAAGTAGTTAAGAAAATAGAATTTTGAACAATTTTGAAATAAGTGTAATTATCGAATATAATTTGTTTAAAAATCGTTGTATAAGGCACGATGGATAAGCATCATTAAATTCACGACAAATGTGTTCGAACGATTAAAATATAAAACATTTTTATCTTGAAAATCAGAAACAGTATCAGACTGTCAGTCATCTATTCAGTACATACACGTGAAAGCTATGTACTACGTATCATTAGTACTATTATTTTGTACACTAAATTGATATTAAAAACACTAATTAAAATTATTTTGAAACTTATATTTTGACTCGTGTAATTGTTTTGATTTAGTGGGAAAAATAGAAATATAGTTTTCTCAGCTAGGTTTAAAAGGGAAACTCACGGATATTGTGCTCATTGATTCATTAGAATGAAGTCTGTATTGTCGATTGGTCTTATTTTAACTTGTGCAACCCTTTGGACTGCATATTCCCGTAAGTTTTATTTTTAATATTAAGTTTGGTTTTAAAATTATTTTGTTTTGCAGTTCCCCATGCAGGCCTTCGGATTATTGGTGGTCGAGATGCTCAGCCTCATGAGTTTCCATACATTTTATCTTTGACTTTACATGGCTCCGATGGAACGGCTGCCCACCGATGCGGAGGAAGCATTTTGAACGAAAGATGGATTCTAACAGCTGCCCATTGTTTTGATAATATCGAGGAATTTATTGAGGTTCGAGCTGGAGCCCATTACTTGAACGAAACTTTAAAAGAAGGTATTACAATTGACATTTATTTTTATTTTAAGAAAGCTTTAGAATTGATATCATTTCAACTATAATTTTATTTGTGGAGTTTTGTACTGAAAAATTTCTATAAAACATAAAGAAAACTCTTCGGTATTAAATTTTTTCGCTTTTGATTTTAAAAAAAACAGACAGATTTTATCGAAACAATATCATTTTATTTTCAGAACAAACATCTTTAGTTTCTAGAACAATAATTCATCCAGAATACGACGCACCAAATTTCGATCAGAAGGACATTGCTCTGGTGGAATTGGAAACTCCGTTTACTTTTTCCGAAACTGTCCAACCCATAGCTCTGCCTCCTTAGGATGAGATTCCTTTAGCAATTCCTGCAATCGCATCAGGATGGGGTGCAATCTTTGGAAACCATACAAAACGCATACAACCAAACACTCTGCAGACTGTGGTTGTTTCAGTGCTGACAAATGACCAATGCCAGGAAATAATAAATTCATATGGATCTATAAAAAATCACGATTTCTGCACTTTGGGGGGGCGGAATAGGAACTTGCAGCGGAGACTCCGGTGGTCCTTTAGTTCAAAACGTGAGAAAGTTTGATAAAAATGGATTGAATAATTATAATTAGCATTTCTATTTTCAGAACAACGTCGTTGGAGTAGTATCCAGAGGATTTGATCCATGTGGTGAGAACCCATCTGTTTTCGAAAGAGTGTCCTATCATATAAACTGGATCAATTCATACATTCAATAAAAATCCAATGTGTCAATTTGTTAAAGAACCTTATTAAATGAAATGAAGCTTCAAATACACTGTGTTTCATCCTTTTACGACAAGGGTCTTCGATTGAATTTTAGTTGATATCTCGAAGTGTATTAATCTGATCTCGATTTTTTTGGCACGAAGAAAGGTCTTATAATTGGCCATCGTCTGCACTATAAAACAAAAGACTAGGTTTGTTGCAAATAATTAAAAAAGGCATGTGAATTTCCCCATACAGCAATATCGTTTCATCCTTTTACGACAGGAGGCATATTTTCTCCCAATGCGCCAACAAGAGAGAGTTTTTTGTGATTATTGAAATAGTTGATAATCTAATGTCCAATATATGCAGCGCGAAAAATTGGGTCGCTACGCCATAGTAGGAAGCCAGTTACTATCTTTGGAAGTCTAGAAACCCATATTTCGAATTATGAGAAAATAGTATAAAAAATTTTGTAGTTCAAATAAAGTAATGATGGCAATCGAAAACTGAGCTCATTATGCATTGTGGATGATAATATGGGCACAATAGGACAGCGAATAAAGACACAGTTACGATTAATATTTTCTAATATAGCGGATTTTAGGTTAATACGCGACGAAGCTAATAAACGGCTTGACGTATTTTACTCAAACCATACTATTTTAAAAATCAATAAATTCCCTTCACATCGTCCATACATCGTTTTAACATCGTACGACGGAATCAGAATGCTAAGGACACTAAAGAAAATGATTTATTATGTATCTATTACGAAGTAAGATATTCATTTTACATATTGTTTTTAAAATATTCCTTTAGTTACGAAACATTGATGTAAGTATCGGTAGTTGATCAAAGGAATACGTGATTTACCAATTTCAGTCTATTAATTTTTTTAAAACATTTGCTTCATATTACGTGTATTCATCAGTATTTTCGTTTTAATTACATTTGTTTAAAATTTTAATATTTCTACAAATAAAACAGTTTGTATAACAAAAAAATGGTATTGAATTTACTATACAGTCGACTCTCGATAATTCAAAAGTTCGATAATTCGAACCTCTCGGTAATTCAAACTCATCGGCGATGTTGCAAATTTGTTGTTGCTGCATACCAGGTACCTTATCTCTTAAGAAAAGCTACTGAGCAGCAAATGAACCACTTGATAATTCTAAGTATTTTAAGAGTCCCTTGGAGGTTCATATTATCTGAAGTCGACTGTATTTAATTTAAAAACTTAAGAAAAAGTAAGTCTTCGGAACAAACTCATCCCTCTCGCCAAGCGCAAATTTTTCGCCTCTTTTTGCACTCTCTCTCTTGCGACGGAGGAGTTTATGTAAATCTTACATTCTCTCCACCGAGCGGAGATGAAGTCAAATCACTATTTTCTATTCATTTTGTATAAAAAAAATCATTTATGTATTAACAGCAACAACTTCATTGAATTAAATTTTGAAAGAAACCGAGTATTTCTTAATATTTTAGTTTAATAATTGTATGCACAAATTTCGGAGGAGCAAGATCAAATTCGATTTGATCTGCGCTAAAAGGAGATGATTTTTGTATGAATTCTTTACTCTTCCACTCATGTGAGCTGCGCTTTGAAAATCTCTTTGAGAGAGGAACTTTCGGAGGAGAATTTCAAAGAGGTGGAAGCAAAACCGCTCTCATTCTTCACTCTGGGTCAGACACCATATTATTCTGAATCATAATCAAGACCATTTTCAATATTATGATAAGTGTTTTTAATTTGTCAGATTTGTAGATTCGTTGTTCATGTCTGCTTAAAGAATATTGCAAGATGTTTAAAATTAGTGGTGAAATCTCCACTTTTGAAGTATTTTTGATTTATTTTTTATAATCACTTCTGTTTTCACCAAAAACTAATTAATATTGACGATCAATCCCTTCCATAAGTTATCTTATCCTAAACTATTGCCGTTAAATAGTAGCTGCTATAACTATTTTGATTCTCTATCAAGTTAATTCAGAAATGAAATTATTATAAATCATAAAGATTCAACATTGTACTGCAAAATGCCCTAAGAACGGAATTTTAGTGATTTTGATCTGTTGAATAACTGTATCTGTATAGGTCTATGGGCCGGTCTGGCCCTTCATTGTTGTTTCCTCTTTCCAATCGCGTAATTCTAATACATAGCTTGTCATGAAATGACATGGATTTCAACTACAGATATCTTATTATCTTATATTATCTTACTAGTAAAAAGTCCAAATACAATATGTTGTCTTTTATCTCAAATTTGAGCGAAATTTAAATATAACTATTATAAAGTCAAATTAGATTTTTATTTAAAATTTAACACAGTTATAGTTGAATTGATTTTACATAATAAAATAAAAAAGTTCTAGGTTTATTCGTACAAAAAGGAAATAAAAAATTAATAAATGTGTTGTGCAAAACTATTGTCAACATACTAAATGTATGCTTTCTAAAAACTTTTTAAATTTAGAGATAATTTGTTTTAATTTTTAAATTTTAAACAAGCAAGAGCCATATTTTGATATGTATATAACAGATATTTGATAATAAACACAAATTTTTTATAATTAAAAAAAACCTGTTCCGTTTCGTTTCGGGACAAGCCATACTATACGTTGAGCTGCTTCACTAATACTTGCCTGGTCACTTACCTGTCAGCCGCGCTTCATCAAATCAGTTTCAATAAAACTCAATTCTTTATCAGTTTGTTAAAAAAATCTTTCACGGAAAACCACTTTAATTCTATTAAAAAACACTAGTACTATTTTTAAAATGACACATGCCTAAATGTCATATACAGAAGAAATAATACTGTAGTTAATTATAAACTATAATTGAAAATGTATTTGTTTTAATTAAGTAGTTTTCCCAGAAAATCGAATGGTATCTTGTGGATTTATATTTATGTTAAACGAAAAATCATTGAAAATACCAGACGAAAGAAAATGCTTGAAGAATATATAGTTATATTATAGCAAAAGTGCTTTAAAGAATTCTTTAAAGCCCACGTACTTTTTCTTTATTATTAATGTGTGACCTCCGTGAACGAAATCAATCAAATTTATATGGTCGTCAGTTTTAAAAGGCGTGGCTAACCTGTAATTGGCCAGTATTAACGATTTTATTTTGAATTTTATTAATAAATTTTTGTATAAAACACGGTCGATAAGCATTATTAAACACTCGGACCTTCTTTAAGGCACTCGCTATGCTCGTGGCTTAAACCAACCCTTGTGTTTAATAATGCCCTTATCTTATTGACCTTGTTGTATAAATAACTATTTTCGAGATCTAGACCCGGAAGAGGATGGTAAATTGATGACATTGGGTTTACAGTTCATGGACATATGTTATTTGACGAACACAGGGTTTTCTTTGCACAATTATGCCAATAATTACATCGAATTTAGAGGTATTTGCCATTTGGTCCATACGGTTTTAAAGAACCGATTTTCGCCGACTTCTGTTGAAAGCTGTTTAATTTTGTTTCTGCTATTTTTTGCATCAATTGGATATTAATTTTAATAAATAGATAACCAAACATGATTACTGTACAATATGGCGTGGTTGTGTGCTACCCATAAAGAATTATGATACAAAAACAAAACACCATGCCATTTTGTACATATTCCTCCAAAACCATATGTTTATGTAATTATTTTAAACTATCATTTGTGAAATTAATATACATAGATGTAACGATCATATAAATAAAACATTACGGAAAAATCATAAATAGTTCGGTAATTCCTTTGAAATTTGACCAAATAATCCCAATTTAAAAAAGGTAGGACAAATCGATTAAAAACTTTAAAGTGTTACATTCATAAGTAATGTAATTGACGTGAAATTTCCTGGAAACCTTTAAGATTCCGGAAATTAATTACCACTGTTTAGCCTGAAGTGTAATTTTGTATCTATTTAATGGAATTATTTTACCTTGATTCCGCGAATTTTTTCTTATAAAAGTACACTTAGCTGAAAGCTCAATCCTGGCTAATGAATAATTGATAAGAGAGTGTTCAAAAGGAATTAAAGCAAACAATTTTATAACTGACTAAGCACAGCTTAACGGATTAAAAACGCCCTTTAATGGAGCCCTTCCCTAACTCGTTCAATATTTGGCTTTAGACGCTCCTTTTTTCCTCCCTTTCCAGTTCTTCGACTTCTTCTTCACAGAGCTGAAGGGAGCATTTGCTTTGGGGTTTGCTCTTCCTCGCCCTCCTTTTATTTCTTTTATCATTTCTTCGTCGCTATTATTGGATGGGTTTTTCGCAATATGAAATTTAAATTTGATTTTTTACGGCCTCGCCTACGTCGGGACGAGGAAAAGGAGGGTAATTTTTCTTTCCCTAATCTAAATTTTATATGTAAAAATTGCACTTTTGTAACAAACATCTGTCATTTTTCCTCTCTTGACTTGGGTTATTGTTTGAGGATTTCGCAGTGATAAAATGACGTTGTTCAGAAGAAAGTTCACCAGAGACTGGGCGCCACTTGTGCTCTATTTATGACGTACAATTTGTTAGCCAAGAAAGTGACAGAAATTACGTTTATTTAAATTTAAGTAAATAAAAGAAGGTCTGTGATTTTGAAAATTAAATAATACATTCAACTTAATGTATTTAAAGGATTTAATATTGTTAGGTTAATCTACTTTTATAACTCAATAAAAAGACCATCAAATCAACGAATTTCCACTTATTTAGATATCCATACTTATTCTTTCTCCTACCTTAAATTATTATTTTATATTATAATTTTAAATTATTTTAAATAATTGTTTGTTGCCATTTTATTTAAAACAAATATTGTACAGTTTTTAATTTAGAAACAAATAATTTAAATCATTAGAATAGTAAAATAAGTCAAAAAAAAAATTTTAATTAAGAAAGTCTCCACAAATATATGCTTCGAAAATCATTAACTTACCTGTCTCTTGTGTTCAGAAATACTAATTCTTCTTTGATTTGGAGTTAGATGAAAATAGACAATATAAAGGTAAGTTATGCAAAAAGAAAGTTATGTGAAATTGATAGAAAAATAGAAATGCTTGCATTGTGTTCACTTGTTCAAACAAGAAGGGATGTTTTTGCGTTTATTCTTCTTCTTCTTTCGTGGAGTCTTCGTATTCGATATGGGGGTATTTGTAAAATTGGTACTTTGGTAACTTCTTCCCCACACTTCAGATTCATTCATGGATTCGTATATGATCCGGAGAAGCTTCCTCTCAAATATGCCGATCGCCTCTTCGTCTTTTGTGGTAGTAGCCCACGTTTGGATGGCGTGAATGTTGGTTTCACAAGTGTCTTATGTATATAAACGCACTTTCGTTGTTCTACGTAGAAGAGCTCCTGAACAGCTTTTTAAGCCCGTAGTAATATTTGTTTGCAGTCAGAAGTCTCTTCTGGATTTACTCATAGACGGTTTTGAAACAAACCACTGAAGTTTCCCCTCCTTTGGGGCTCTCGCTTTCTGTGGATATGAGGGGATTATTTTCGTTTTTCTTTATTTACAATAATGCCCCAGATAAGGTTCCCAGAAGCATTGGAGTCTTGTACTACTTTTTCCAGGGCTAAGTTTAGGAGACAACAAGCCAAGGCATCACCTTGTCGTAGTCCGTTCTAGAGTTCGAATGGTCGAGAGGTGTCACTTTTGCGTTATGATATATGATTTTTATTTTCATACGCATTCCTAGAGACTTTCTCCCTTATAATAGTAGTAATTTTAGTTGTTAGCACAAAATATTTTGAAATTTCAATTTTTCATAATATAAATAGCTGCAATGAATCGAGATAATTAAGTTATCAATCTATGTAAAATTCAAAAAAGTTTTCGACATCTGTATATTGAATTATAAATCATAAATAATTGATTTGTTTGATAAAATAATATACTCGATTCTAAAATAAAGCATCCTTATAAGACAATCAAATTAAACTTTAAAAAATTACAGTAATGTATATTTGCAAGAATATTTTTTCATCAACCTCCAACCTTTTTTTAAATTAAAAATCCATTTTATTTATTTAACATTGACATGCACATAATAATTACATTCACATCTTAAGTAAATCTATTTAACAGTTTGTTGATATTTATTAAAATGTGTTACAATAATTATTTTCAGTTCTTTGTCTATTTCTTGCCGAACAAACTGTACTTAAATGCATTGGTGGAAAGGTAAACCAAAGTTGGTCGTTATTGGCAATTTATTTCAACAAATCCAAAAATCACTTCAACATCTGAATTTGCAATGTGCTCTCTTATTATTCACAAATTGCATTAACATTTCGGTCTATCTAGTTTCCAGTCAAACTGAATCAACTTTTGCACTTTTAAAACTAAAATTAGACTTATCCTCCACTTTGCTGTATAACTTAACAATGCCTCCGCAGAGCTGAGCTGCTCCTGGCCAAAACGCAAGACGATGGTAAAATCCTAAAATTGTGAAAGAAGAAAGTTCGGGCCAAAGTTTCCAACTACAAAATCACTTGATGGCTGAGATTGGCAATTAAGTTCCTGAATTCAAGACTCCATCCATCCCTCCCTCTCCTTCTCTATCCCTCTCCTTGGAGCCGTATAATTGTATTCTGATGCCCCAACTTTCAGCGCGTCTCTTCAACTTCTGCGGAACATCCTACAAACAATATAATTAGCTTTAGTTCCAAAACTTTAAAACATCTGAATTTATTTATCAAGAAAATGCAACAGTGTTTTTATGCGAATGGAATGCCTTCAGAATTTTAAGAAGCTATTCTTTAAGCAAATTTATTGGCAAAATGAAAATGAACTTGAGTGTTTGAAGTGACTCTCCAACAAGGGTTTTCTTTTTGGATAATAAATTTATTAACCAATAATAACACCAGTTTCAACAAACAAAAAATATATATGCAATTTATATTGGTTATAAATAAAAGTTGATTGAAAATAAGCATGTATTTCCATTTAATAATATTTTGCAGTTATTTTATAAATTTTCTTATTTTAATAAATTTCCAGTATATTCAAATTATTGGAATGTCACACATGAAATTTTATTCCTGGAGTGGGTCATTTTAGATCGTTAGATCGCTAATGTTTGACTACTTTAATGGTATTTTTATACGATAATTAATGAGTAGGTATATGTAAAAGATTTTCGAGATTTACAGTTTTTTATATATAAATCTCAATTAGGTTAAGCTAGGAATATGAAAATTTGTGGATTTATAGTGGAAAAGTATTTTAAGATGCAATCTTCATCAATTAAGAAATCTTAAAACTGGACTAATTCAACACCTCCAGATTACAAAAGGTTTTGCATTTATCAAACTTATTTAAAGGTACAAGTTTCTGTCTATCGGAAGGGGATTGCTCTAATACTTATAAAGTTCTTAAACTTCAAGAGCACAGAATACTATATATATTCAGTCATGAAACTTACTGCTTATAAACAGAAATATATAGTTAAAATTGTAATTTTTTCAAATAAAAATATTGAAAACAAAAAAGTTACAGTGTTTAAAATTTTGGCGCCAGGTGAAAAGCTTCATGTGAAGTGAACTATTATAATATGAAACACTTTTTTTAAAACACGTCATAGTGTTTTTATAAAGATCCATAAATAATTCAATTCTATGACTTTCAAATAATTGAAATTAATCTGTGGCGTCTAGCATAAATTGTACTGATAAACATCTCATTTTAAATGAAGACAGTTTTAATATCTAACCAATAAGAATATTTAATTGATTTCGTACTCGTACTTTAACAATAACAAGAAATTTATTTTAATTAAAAAGTTTTTGTTTGATGTGATTCTTAAATATTACAAAAATATTGAAATTCACATTAGATAACACTTTGCTTAAGAAGTCACAACAAATAGAGATATATCTTTAAATTGATAAAACCAGTACGTACATAGATATCGTCTATCTAAGAACATACATTTAAGTTATATTAAATTGATATTATGGTATGGTACTAATATTTATTCTGTCATTTGTATAGCACAAGTGCTTTTAAGAATTAAGTAAAGCACTAGTGTTTTTTCTTTATTACTTAAGTGTCACATCCGTGAAAGAAATAAATCAAATTTATATAGACATCAGTTTCGTTGTGTATAGTATATGGGTTTCAACTATTTAATAGACTGTTTTAAAACTAAACGGTACGGCATTAGCTGTTTTCATTACTAGTAAAGAACACGCTACGCTCGTGGCTCTAGTGTTTAATAATGCCTAAACGTCGATTACTAAATGTATAAATAACTATTATTTACACTTAAAAAATCAAAATGTTTGCCGGTAATCATTCATTTTTTCAATATACGTATATAAGTCGTTTATTGCGAAAATCTCTTACTAACTTTTTTGACTGTGAACACAATAAAACGAAATTGACAATGATTCAGTAAACACTTGTGTGATTTTTTCTTTGATAAGCACCAATTTCGCAAGTAATACCTGAAAATACGGTGAGATTCGTGGGAATAGATAATTCTCGATTCTTATCGAAAATGTTTTGGTGATTCAGTCAAAAACGTAAAATCTACGACATCGGCCGGACTTGTCTTCAACTGTTCCAGTTCCACACTTTGCCTTAAATGGGGCTCCAAAAATATTTGCCGTCTTCGGAACTCCGTGATTCTCTTCGTTTTTATCCATTGATTTTTTGTGATAAAGAACACGTTTACTTTCACCAATTTCACTCAAAACGAAAAGCACTAATCCAATTATTAATAACATAAATTTCGAGAAATGCATTTTACTGCTCTTAACACTTTACTATGACATTTACTATTTCAGTTGAACTACTGAATGACTAAAATAACCTTACGCACAGCCATTTATTACAAAACTTTTATCAATAATTTATTGATATCGGTCCTATTGACACATTCGACCCACAATGTGTTTGAATACAATGATTGATGAGAGAAAACACCTTACGTATGGAGCCACGAAATTCTTATCTTGTCTAGAAGTGGACATTATTGTCATTTATTGTCATAAATATTATTATTTAATATTTGTAGGTTACTAGCTAATTTCAATTTATTATGGTTAACAAAATTTTTTTTTTTGTTTAAATTTTTAAAAAGTTTTTACGTTAAATTTTAACGTTACAAAAATTTAGGAGTGATTCGTTCATATGCTTATATTAATGTTCTTATGCTTCCTCATCATATTTAATATGGAGTTTGATTCCGTATCAATAGTGAAAAACGAACGTAGCTAGTGTTACTAATTGTAAGATTAAGTTATACCTTAATAATTCACGATTGATGAGAAGTCGTCATCAGAAGTGATTTTTTGGAATTTCCTATCTATTAAATTTTAATTTTTAATATTAGTGTGCATATATTTATTAAACCCGCCTCATGGGCGATGTGTAACGCATCCGGCTGCCTCTTCGGAGGCCATGGGTTCGATCCCTGGGCGGGTAGGATTGGCTGAGTCCTTTTTCAACTGATTTAGGAGTTATTAATTAACTAATAAAACCTAAAGCCTATTCGTATTTAAAAACTTCGATTACAAAATTTTGTTTAGGTCTAGACTGGAAACGATTGTCGCATCATTTAAGAATTTTTCAATAGTTGAGGTCAGGCACAATAGTGTAAATAAGTTTACACAAATTGTTTATAGCAGAAAGTTATTAATGTGATTTAGAATCGTATTTCCAAAATACTAACTGCCATATCGAAAGGTTAGATTTTCGACAACGTTTTGAGTTTCATAATAGGTCACTTATTCGCACTAGTGAAATAAAAAAAATTGATTATTTTTAAAAAAAAGGTCATAGATCTACAATAAATTTTTTTCAAAATCAAAATTTTGGCGCCAATTTAAGGGAAAACTGAATTAATTTTTATCCAGACCGTAAGCGGCTAAATACCAAAACTGTTCAAATAAAGACTATTGCATGAACCCAACTTTTTAAATTATCGGAGTGGATTTTTGAGAAAAGTGCTAAACAATTTCCGTCTTGCTCGGGTGTAAAATCCGTTTTTAAACGCAGAAAGTCAATTTACACACTTGCCTCGTAGCAAAAATAACTATTTGTCAAATCAGCGGAGCCGGGAAGAAGTCCCGCAAAAACTGTCATTGGAGATGCGCTCGTCACAATATTCTTGTATAGTGGCTAGCTCTTCTGGGCCCTTGCGAGGATGACCAGCTCTTCACTCACCTTACACTTAACTATAAACCTTAATTAAGGTAATACCTTAATTAGTCATTTTGTCCGTATATCACCTGAAACTAGGTTTAATCAGTGCAATTAGTTAAAACACACGAACCCGGAATAAGACGGTTTATTTGACGTGACGCGATCGCTGTTGGGATGCTATTGCCAATCTCTTTACAATATTGGTGTGATCGCTCGTTGGACTACAGTGGGACCTCGCTTATCGTGTTGCGCATACCCACCATTTCAGTTCATTATGAATTTTTTACGATTGAAACAATCTGACGCATAACGAAACTCAAAGCTAAGATTTCATAATGGGATTTCAAGAAAATGTGTTTTTAGATCCACTTAAATTCTAATTCAATTAATGTCCAACGATATTTAATGTTTGATATAGTGATGGTTTCACCAATAATTTCTTATTAAATCTAAAAATTATTACCTTCCTTTCCTTAACTCAATTTTTAATATTTGCTTTAGGCACCCCTTACAAATAGTACATCCATTCGCTAATCACTGTTCTGAAAATTTAATTAAAATATCATTTTAACATTCACCATTTTTTAAATTCAGCTCAAGATCAGTTATATCAAAAAAGTTCGGTTATCCATCTTTGCGACTAACCATTAAAACATATTACACATAATATAAAACACGAATTTTATTTCACTTAAGGAATCATTGCTGACGACATCATCAGTAGAGACCATAGATTACAAACAAACATTTTTTATTCCATTCTTTAATTGATATAGAGACAATCGACCAAAAACTCATGTTGTATGATGTCATTGGCTGATAAGTTGTACTTTCAAGTGATTTTGACGTTGGAGACGAGTCCAACGAGTCCGCCGAAAAGAGATTCGTGTCACCGAAGAGAGAAATAAAGTGATGTGAGATGTTGATCCAAAATTGAACTTCAGCTAATCCATTTGTACGACTCGGCGACACCTGCCCTTTCTGTCTGTCACCAGTGATCCAGCGCACCTGGTCTTGTCGGGACCTCCCAAAATTCCCGCCTTTTTTGCACCGTCTATGCTAGCGTAGAGTACTCTTGTGCTCTCCACAATGTTTGAACTCAGAATACACATGATAAGAAACACACCCACGAACAAAAGTCTCTTTTTGATCAACATTTCAATTAAGTGTCTTGCTAAAACGTGAGGTTTTGGACAAACTAACTGAATAAGTGGTCAAATAACCCGTTAAAAGCGATCGCTTAATTAAACATGACTACGTCCAATATCTCTTCGTTTTCGTTTTTCGCGAAAATTTCGTGACGTTGTCGGTAATTGGTAATCAAATTTATTTACTTAATGATAAGGTAGTTCCAATGTTATGAAAAGATAACATCCAATTTGGTGTTGTTTTTGTAAGTAAAGATAAGAGACATGTTTCTATATTTAGGGTTTTAATGAATTAAAGCGCAGTTGCAACAGATTGGATAAAACTTTGTATGAAAAAAATTTATAATTATAATATTGAATTTATTTAGGAAAAGTGTTACAAAGAGAATATTTAATTATAGACAAAACCTTTTACTGCAAATTTATTCTTAATTTATTCTCAGTAACGATCACCCTGTTGTTACAAATATTTAATTTGTGAAGTGTCTCATTTTTCATCAGTATAAGTACGTAAATTTAAACCTTACTTGTCCAAGCGGGCCCTTAGGCACGCTATTTTTTGTGATCAAATATAATAGACCAATCACCACGATCAGAGCTGATAGCCATACAATTTTTCCAACCCGACACCTTCACTAAAAAATTTACGCTCAATATTTTTTATTTAGTTCAATTTAATTAGTCAAACTCAACAAACTATATCAATAATTTATAGAAAAATTATTGATTTTTAATAGTTATTTATTCTAGAAGGGTTTAAATCAACAGTTTCTTAACAAATGAAACGATAGTATATAACAGACACATAGTTCCGAGTCATTTTGGCGCTAAAGGTAATGAAAATTGTTCCATATATTAATTCTGCTGATATTTTGAAGTAGGTTTATAGTGGAAATGATCAGAACCTAGCGGTTCAATTACTAAACAATGTACGACAATTTGTAGGGAATTTTTTTTATATTTTTATTTTTTAATTTGTAGGGAATTTAATAATCTTTATTTTAATATGGTTTGTCAAAAATAGGTTAACATTTTTCTCAGCTACGGTGAGTAATAGCCAAAAGCCCGATATGTCAGAAAATATTATCCGTAATTCTGACTTTATTAGCTGTATATAAGACTATTATTTTAATTTACTTACAGTACAGTTGAGCAGATCTAATATCTACGTAATGAGCCCAAAATCGAACAAAAGTAGCCAAATTATATGCAGATGGTTGTTGAAACGGGAAATATTAAAATTTAAAAGCAGGAAACACTAATTAATTTGCAACATAATCACGGTCATATGGTATAGCCGAGACCAATATTTTGTGTAATTTAAGGGCAACATTTGCGAACAAATTTTTACTTTGAGACAAATTTGTTGGATAGTTTTCGATATTTTTTTTCATTAGTGAAATAAAAATTCAAAATTTGTACTGAGCCCTATAAAGCAAAATGGATATCGAAAAGCGTATGTTTCGATACGAGAGTGCCATATAGAATTTATATTTAGTGTTTTCAGATGTTAAACAGAGATATTATATCATAAAACTCTCATACATATGTTCATTCAATTAAAACATTTTGTAAGAAATCTAATTTAATTATGTTGACTGTAAATTTAGGGTGAATTCGTCTGGTTGGGAAAATTATATGGCCATCAGCTCTGATCTTGTCAAAAATCCCTGGCGAATTTGAGAATCTGTAAAATTTACAAATATTGAATGTTTTAACGCATTCGTTATCTATGGTAATTTTCTTAAATCAATAGACAATTTTGCCATTACAGGATTGAAGTTTACGAAAGGAGAGATAACAACTTTTTTCTGTGAAAGCAGCCTAATAATTGAAGTGGTAACACACTCGATTCTCTCCGCGAAGGACGTGGGTTCGCACCTAACTTTTCAATAAATCTGGAAAAATGTTAAATTTACAAGTTTGTGTTTATATAAACAGTATTACCAAAAACAACTGACAAAATGATCAGTAAAGAGACCATAGATCACAAAAAAAACAATTTTTATTTCACTCTTTAATTGATTTAGAGACAATCCACCAGACTCATGTTGATATGATGTTGTACTTTGTAGTGATTTTGACGTTGAAGACTAGTCCAACGAGATCGCCGAAAAGAGATTCGAGTCACCGAAGACAGAAATAGCTTGAGATGTTGATCCAGAATTGAAGTTCAGCTTAATGCATTTGAATAACCCTACGACATCTGCCCTTTCGGTCTGTCACTTGTGATTCCGAGCACTTGGTCTTATCGGGACCACCTATCATGTTCGCAGTATTTGCATCATGCAACTTGGCATATAGTATTCTCGTGCTTTCCACCAGTTTTGAATTCAGAATAAACGTGATAAAAAAAACTATCACGAGCAAAAGCGTCTTTTTGATCAACATTTTAAAACTTATAACTGTTAAGAACGTGAGTTTCGGGCTAAATTAAATTTCAAAATGTTCAACTAACGCGAGAATTAGCTGCTTATTTAAACATGACTTCGAAAAATATCCCACCTTTTCATTTTTCGCAAAAATTTCGTGACGTTGTCGGTAATTGGTAGTCATATTAATTTACGTAATGATAAGGCAGTTTCAATGTTATAAAAAGATAATATCCAATTTGTTGTTGTAAAGATAAGAGGCATGTTTTCTATATTTAGGGTTTTTATCAATTGAAACACAGTTGCAAGGAATATATTAAAAACTGAGTATTAAATCAAAATTCACCCGCCCCATAGCCAAAGTGGTAAAACTCTCGTCTGCGTGGGTCCGATCCCTGGACGGGTAGGATTGACTGGATCCTTTTTCAACTGGTCTAGGTGCTATTAATTGATTACTAACACACTGAAAATAAAAGTCTAACACCTGTTGGTTGAAGTTGAGAATACCTCAAGTTCCTTACTGGAATGTAGAGGGAAATTTTTTTTTTAAATTAAATCAAATATATAAAATTAACAAATGGCGATGTTAACATGTAAGTATATTTTAATTTGTATATTATGTATTTTTGTCACTAAGTTACGAACACTCTGTTCCGTTATCTCGATTATTATTATTTATTTTTTTCATTATATTTCTGTAAAGTCACAATTGAATCCGCAGGAGTATAAATTAATTTAATTAAATTTAAATAAAAAAAATTATTATTAAAAAATGTAACCGATATTAATAAATTAACCAGAAAATGGAAATTATGCTAATTTAAAAATTGATGAAACCATAAAACGAAGTTAAATGGTTCAAGTGAAATTGATGTTATTTGTTATTAGTTTGGATTGATTTGATGGAAGAGTGGTTGTGCAAGCACATCTTGAAGCGTTAGGGCACTGTTTGGGACCATTCGCCGCTCCATCTATAGATTAGTTCCCTGGATATACAGCTTTATAGAATCTAATGAAATCCAGGATCCGGATGTCCCTGAGTCCCAGGAGATCTCTGAAAACGTAACTTCCTAGGTATTTGAGGCGTTTTTGTTTGATTGCTAGACACACAGAAAGTGCTCGATTGTGTCCTCTTCCAATGCTCATTGGATCTCTTGCGTTCGCTTGTGTCTGCAAGACCCATTTTGAGAGTGTGATCCAAGAAAGCAGTGGTCTGTTAGTAGAGCCACTGCTCTTCTTATTTTTTCTCTGTCCAGTTCGACTAGTTCCCGACTCTTGTTTAGATTCGGTACTTCTCCCATAGTTGTCTTGTTACTCGACGGTCTGCTCTATCAGTCCAGTCGGTTGTCATTTTTACCCATATGAGTTGGTCTAACTCGTGGGCAAAGCCTGACGTGGTGCGGTAGGTCGCCATGGGATTTAACTCCCGCGAC
>JXOV01015477.1:0-52444 GCA_001014945.1 Clogmia albipunctata
CCATTTTGTACATACTTCCCCTATATTTTATTGCACTTTTCCTTATCAAGCCTTCGAAAATTAGTGAAAGTGTTACTTCTGTTTTGTACCTCTACAAGTGGTTCTCCTTGAATTGTATTTCTTCATTATTATTCACTTTATTACACTTATAATCATAAACGATACTATAATAAACAAAATATATTACAAAACAACTGTAAGATATTGTAATTATATATATCTAAATTTTTGAAAACTCAGCGCAATGGAGAAAATGCTTTTTTGAAGATGTCTTTATAATTGGCTGTAACTCATTTAATTTAAATCTAATTTTGATGAAATTTGAGATACATAATCTTTGATTATATATATTTCAAATAGATGATTTGAAAAAAATATTCAAATTTTTTTGTCAATGTAACGATCGCTTTTTGAACCAAAACTGACGAGTGTGAGGTTGAACAACAGTATTCGGACGTTGAGAATACTAAGTGATGACTTCCTTAAATAATGTGTATCAGCACAAAAGGTAGTATGAGACAGTTTTGTATAAGATTATTTCTTGTACTGACTTTAGCAGATACATTAGACAAAGAAGTTTGTTTGGAGGATAAAATGTTCATCTAAATAATTGTTGCTAAAATAAATTTGGTCAGAAACTTTTATATAGAAATTTTTATTTTTAAAATAAATAAAGACAAAAATAAGAAGTAATATATAATCAAGATTTACTTTTAAATAGCAGTTTGCTGAACAGGATGTACAAGTTGCGTCTCACGTTTTGTGCAATTCCGTATTATAATTGGACAAATAAAAATTGATATTTTTATTCACCCGCCCCATAGCCCAAGTAGTAACACTATCGTCTGCCTCCTCAGAGGCCGTGGATTCGATTCCTGGACGGGTAGGACTGACTGGATTCTTTTTCAACCGGTCTAGGTGCTATTGATTGACTACTAATGCCCTGAAAATAAATAGTCATGGAAAGTCTAACACCCGTTGGTTGAGACTACCCCAAGTTCCTTACTAGAATGTAGTGGGAAATATTTATTTATTTATTTGGTGTTACTCACTAAAATAATTTTTCTAAAAACTATACGATTATCGAAATTTGATGGTTTTATTATAACCATATAATACTATACTTAAATATTCTAACTTACAACGTTTAACATCGTTCAAATTAAAAAAGTTTCGATTGATTTTGAAAACGATTATTCTGGACTTATTTCGAAATTTAATGATCTTTTTAACTTATCTTGAAATTTAATTTATGGCAGACTTTGAAGCGTTATGGAGAAAGTGGGTGTTTTATCTAACCGAATTGAATAAAACAACTTATTTAATTTAATTTATTACATTCATTCTCCTTCTAAATATAGTTATTAATCTTGATACGAGTAATAATCAACTTTAAAACTATTATTGTTGTTTCAAACCAAAAATAATTCAATTCTGAAATAATCCTTTCGGCTATAACATTAAATTATAAGATATTCTATTTTAGGCTTTAAAATTATTTCGTGTAGGAGTAAAATAATTATGTACATTTGATTGAATTAAGTTCAACAATTTGTTTTCATTGATAAAGGTAAAATCGATATCTGGGACCGTTTTCAATAACAAAATTACCAAAGTCTTGACAAGGATTACTTTTAATGGAATCAAATCACGTCAAGTCCATTACCTTCTTATAGTTGGGACCGGACGGGTTCATTCACTAAGTAATTAAAATTTAATTTATCTTTAGAGGTCAATATCACAAAATTTAAATTCTGATGCTGAATGAAATTCAACTTGTGTTCAAACACTCTGAAATTGGGATCACATCCCCTTATACCCATTTCATTGATTGCTTTAACCTAATGGAAAATTCCAATTAGTCTTTAATTGGAATTTAATTTTAAATATTCCTCAATTTAATTATTACCCAAGTAAACAAATTTTGAATAATAGATTTATATGGAAATTTTGCTAAGAATTAAATTGACCTTGCTTTAATAATTGATCAAAAAAATATATTGTGTTTTTATTCTAATTAAATATAGTTGAAATTGATATTGTGCTTTTAAATAAAAGAAATTATTAAAAAGAAAACAAATTTTAATCTTTTATTGAAACGTTTATTGGTTTTTGTAATGGAATATCTTTTCCTCATGTTCGGACCTGAGGTTTGCATTGACACCCGTTTTACGAAATTGAAACAAGTTCACAGAAAATGATACCCGCCTTAGTCAAGTTCAAACACAAATGAAACGAACTTTGACGGGGCTCAATAAATGTGAGCGCCGACCAAGGGAGTTCACGAACAATTTCGAAACAAATGAAATGTCCCATGACCGATGTCTGCAAGTAGAAGAATAAAAAAGATAGTAAAAATAAAATAAGAAACACCACATCGCATGTGCGATCATTTTGATTAAAACAGCCCAGCGAAAATAAAAAATTAAGAATTTATGGAATTTATTTTTATTTAAATCCAAAATTTATAAATTTTGATGTTAGGATGTTTAAAAATAAAACTAAAACATATTGGTGTTTTAAAACAGAATCTAAGAATATGAGGTTGTCAATTTTTTGGGTTACAAGTTGGATCGCTTAACGATTATTAAATTTTTCACATAAGAAAAAAGAGAGAGAATTAAGTGTTCGTTAGTTTTTCCTATGTTAGCTAGTTGTTCGATAATTAGTGTGGATTGAGGAGCAACAAAATTAAAAGGCACACCGTGTGTGTATTTTCTGTGGTACAAGGATGCGATCAATCGATGATGGTCAGCTTTGCGGATTCAGCAAAGCGCCGCTGAATAGAATATTATATTACACCGAAGAGAGGCTGGATACTCGGTCCTGATGAGGATCACCAGCTCCTCGCTTACCTTTCACTTCACTTAAATTGTCTACCATCTGAAAACCAGGGCCGGGTTTACGTAAGAGAAAGAGACGCAAAATCGGAGAGTGTTTTAAATATTTAAAAGTGTATTAATTTCCTAATTGAATCCATTCTGCATCCAATTTTAACATTATTCATTTCTGATAATATTTTTGACACCTTGCCTTTCGAAACATTTAAATAAGAATCTTGGCGCAACTCTCACTGGCCAATTTTATTACGTTTGGGACAGTCGTCTTTCTTTTTAATTTCGCGTATTTCTAACGAAACTAACAATTGTAAGAATATCTCTTTTGAAACTCTGAAGGACTCACAGAACCTAAAATACACAACTCATTAAAATTTAAAATTGATTTTTTAACAATGTTATTACCGCTTCTCTGGTAAATCAAGAGGATCACTGGAATCTTTCAATTTTCGACGTTTAGTTCGCAATTCAGTGTGCGATTCTTTTTCATCGATGCTACTATCAGACAATAGTGTCCAGTCTATTACAAATCTAGCCATGTTTGGCCAAAAAAAGGATTAAATACCATTTTTAACAACTTCTTTAAAATGTAAACAAACAAATTTGACAGTTCTACTGTTGATCACGTGACCAACGAAAAAGTTAAAAATACGGAAACCCGACTGGGAGTCACGACTTTTCCAACTTGCGTCTCTGGAGTCGCGTCTCCCAAAATTACGTTAACCGGGCCCAGAGTTTTAATCAGTCAATAGGTTTAAAACACACAAGTTCAGGGAGGGCCACCACTACAACACAAACTTAACAGACCAAGCAAAGCGCTAAGAATAATGTGCTTTTCTCTCCTATACGACCAATCTTAATACAAACCTAATCAAATTATTCTAAAATTTTATACAAACTTCGCGGTCCCAAAGTCGGTACATATAAAAAAAACACGGGACGACATATGACTCTCAAATTGAATTTATTTTTAAAATAATGTCCAGTAACGATTCCAATGGTATGTCCTTAATAAAATAATGGCATTTATCTTACATTTATTTATCTATATTATTATATTTTTCTAGTGCACCATACTTAAATTTAAATGTTTCCCAAAAATGTATATTTGATCACACCGGCTTCTTTTTATTTCGATATTTTCCACAATTTGCCCTACGGTTAGCAATGAAATTTATTAAGAAAAACGTTATATTTTTAGAAATATGTATTATGTATGATATGTATCAAAGATAGTCATCTATAATATTATTTCTGATGAAATTTAAAAATCACATTAAATGCACTTAACCCCCATTTGAACTAAACCCCTTATGTGTATTTTTATACAGACTCTTCATATCCTTTTATGAGGGTCAAGATACGTAATTCAAACTTTATGATTTATTAAAGTTTGACAGACAGGTCAATTTATTCGCTTTATTTATTTTACGATGAGTCCTTCTTGGAATATTAAAATTATTCCAAAGATATTCCATCCCCATATTTTGTAATTTCAAAGGGTTTATATTCATGTCATTAAAATTATTTTAGTTTAAAATGGTCACATTTTACATTAAAAACCCAGAAAATATACCATAAATTTAATATTCGGTCTTTAATATGCGAACAAAGTTTTTCTTCTTTTAAAGGAAATTCATAGTAAAATCGCATTGATATGAAAGTAATTTGTAAATTTAGCTAGCAAGATTTAGTTACATGTAAATGAACATAAATGAGATCGTGTTTGATAATAACCTATAATATAGAAACCTCAATAATTCCGAGGACTTTTATACGTAGCCTAAATAAAAAATAGATTGAAAATATCAGTTTAATGACAGAGAATAGAGTTTAAATTAGTATATTCCGTTACAAGTGGTGAAATAGAGGTTATTAAAGCACGAATTTACCATGTATTTTGACGAGCGCAGCGAGTACATGAATAAAGTCCTGTGGGCAGTACTAACCGTTATCAGAAGGGAAATAATCAATTAAAATTCTCTGAAAATGGCTACACTCTATTGATTTTCAAAGAAACTTTTTCAAATTAAATTTTACACGTTTATTACTTAAGCCGGACAGAATCAGAATAAAAATCTTGGAGACGAGGTGGTGTTGGCGAGCTGTGCCGTAACTCATGAGTGGTGTAATAACCTATTTCCATGTGTATTGAACGCAGTTTTGTACAATTATGAAAAAATACCACTAAATGAATAATTACTAATAAAAACGTTCGTAGCGATTTTTTTCAAATTGTGGAAAAAGTAATAAATCTAATCAAATTAGAGAGAGAACCACCACTTAAATAAATCTGAACTGATTGAAGAGAGTAAGAAATATTTCCATTCACTCTGATCAACTTTATCGACTGTAACTTTAAATTTAAATATTTACATAATAAAATATTCCCGCATGCCGTACTGTAAAGTAAATCATTACAGAACCAATTTGCGTTAAAAAGAAGCTAATATTTTTCGTTACAAAATTACAAAAAAAGAAGAAGAAAGGAATTTAAATTTTTTTTATTATATAATAACTAAATATTTGTAATACAAATAACGAATATGTTTGTAGGATTGACAGAATGATTATAGAAAAAAAATCCCTAGAACAAAGCGAGCAATTGGAGGTTAGATTTAGTTTAACAATAAAAAGATCGTGAAGTTCATTTTTGTCTAATTTCTATAATTTTCTTCAATAAATTTTAAAATACGAGTGGGTAAGGTATACATTAATGTGTTTCCTTGGTATTTATATTTGGAATTTTAATTTGGTACTACATAATTTTAATAAAAAAATATTCGGTTAACATATTTCTTGGCTCATTCTAATTAACAATGATCAACAAACTTGTTTGATAGTGATCTATGTTCCCCTGATGGATTGAAAAAGAGCGAAAAATCTACGTGGTTCTCAAAAGAGACATCGAAGCCCAGAATACCTTATTTTCAATTCAATTATAAGTAAACATTAAGTGATAAAATTAATTAGCCCTCTTTCAAAATGCGAGTTTTTTAGATTTATTTCCATATTTTATTTTTGGATAATTTGTAAAAAGTCCTGTTTTGTAGTATAATTTTTTTCTACAAATTTAATTAATTTTGTTTAATTATGACGTCTTTTAATAAATTAAAAATTTGTTCGTTGACACTTTGGAGAATCCTTTGATATAAAGTGCGGGGTGAAGGTAGTCTAGACATGAAAAGGTCATTGAAAAGGTTCACCTGAGAAAAGATGCCTTATTTGATAAGGACGTGACGATGATACTAGGTATTATAAATAAAATCAAGGACACAAACAACCCTTAACTATATTTACAAAGGTACCAATTTTAACCCCATTTATTAACGACTTTGGCAAACTTTCGCATTGGTCACTTTGGGTAATTCCTTTACCTGACCCTTGGGATCATTGTGGTCATCTTGTCATCTTTTGGGATTCATTAAAGGCTATTGAGAAAGGAAATTGGATTTACCTCAAAACGTTCATTGAATTATAAAACAGAAGTTGCTTTGAAAATAAAATTTTATTCAATTCTTTTCACAATTTTCTCTTAATTTTCGATACGCTCGCTGCCTGAACTGGCCTCTTAAAAGTGGTCAAAGGGTCTTATATCTAGTCCTATATTTGGTTAATTTGTCCCCTGTGCAACTACACACACAATTATACAACCGCCCTACCCTAAATTTAAGTCTAAAACTCTTTGGTATGCACTACAAAATGGTGTGGTTTAATGCAACTAGTTACAATAGTGTACGTATAATTTACAAAAGTTTTACATAGTTCAAACTGCCCTTTAATTAAAACATTTCAAATAGTTTCGTGTGGTGAGAGAGATATTATGTAAATTGGGAATCTAATGAAAATTCTTGAACAGGTAAATTCGCTTTTAGTTCTCCTGAATATTTTTTAATTAAGAAAAACTTTAAATATTTATTTGAAACCAAAAATAGTGTTGAATTTATGTTTGGAAAAACTTAATTACTTAATGAATATAAGAATTTAGTTTTCGAACATATTGATAATTTAATTTTTTTAGTCTTTTTTAATTCTATAAAAACATAGCCGTTGAATATGTAATTATAAAATTTTAATTGAATAGCTATAAAACACAACAAAATGATTGAATTCGAATCAAGGCCTGTGTTTAAGATTTAGTGAGTATTAATGTTTAAAAAAGAAACAAAGTAAACTGACGTCATATCCGGAAGACCTAATTATTAGAAGGTGTTGATTTAAATTTTCCCATTGAATTCGAATATCATTTGATCTAATTTTAAAATTTTGTAGTTATTTTTTAAAGTCCTTTCCAACGAATTTACCTCTTTAAGATTTTTCATATTATAAAATAAACAGTTTTTAATGAATTTTAAAACAGTTCCTTTTTGACAAATTCATCTATTGAAGAATTGTTTAAAATAAATTTGGTTTCAATATGATTTGATTTCAATTTTCTTTTCGACGAATAAACCTATTGAAGAATTTCCATCTACATAATTTTCATAATCCCTTAAAGTGAGAGCCAAAAACGTATAAATAATAAACATTGTACAAAATACATTTTAAATACAATAATATGTTTTACAAAAATAAAATATTATAATAATAAAAATAACAAACTTGTGACTAGGACGCGAAATGCAAAACAAAATGCTCGAGTTACAAATAATCGTATGCAAAAATATATAGAAATAAAAAATAGCCCTAATCTTATCAACGGCTTAAATGTACACGAAATTGCCGAATCCTTTGGGAGGATTCGCGTTCACTTGCTCCTTGACGATTTTGTTGCTCTTATTGATATGATTACTGTTTGCGAAATTGGGTTTGACTGTCGCCGTCGTCGTTGCCTTTGATTGCTTCTTGTGGCTGCTGATCTGAATGTCGAGCAGCTTTTTGTCGATGCCCAGCGACGAGAACGAGTGACAAACGGTTCTAATCTCCCGAATATTGTAGACGGGATTATAGGAGAGCGGTTCCATCTCGTTGATTACGAACTTCCTCGCGCTCCTCTCACTCTTGAACGCGTTCGACTGGCAAAAGTCGCAACTCTTGAAACTGTTTTTGCATTTGTTGCAAATCTCCGCAAAGAATCGTTGTTTTTCGGCTGTGGAGGGATGATCGCCCGAGTGGTCGTTTATTGTCGTTGATTCCAAATTGGGCCGATGACAAATGCCCGCCTCCGAGGCAATGGACGTCGTCGAGGCGCTAGTCTCCGTGATGGGCGGCAAAAGCTGCTTCCGGCGCGGGTAGTTCGGGTTCCGCCGCACCAAAAAGTGGCACGTCTCCCCCTTCTGTGTTCGCTGCTGCTGCGCCCTCAGCGGTAAATCATCCGGATGGAGTTTCCTCTGGTACTCTTGCCCAGGACAAACCTACAAAAATAACAGCCATTTGTTAGAAAAACGAGCCACAGTGATATAAAAATGTAACGATTAAGGACACAATAAAATATCCATATCCTAAGATTAAAAGAGATTTACTCAGAAATGTTTTTATAACAATTGTCCTTGTTAAAACATTTGAACTTTTTTAATAAAGTTTATTAATATTTATGTTTATTCGTAAAGATAAAAAAAATTAACAATTAAAAGAATAAATTACATTTTCCGTAATTTAAGCTCTTAAACAGAAATCGCTTTTAAATCGGAAATTCTTTAATTAAAGGCTTGGTATTTATTCTGGTTTACTTTCCTAACTTTAAATGTCAGACGGTTGTCGAAGTTCATATTTCTTGAAGGATTGTTTGAAATTTTAATACGTGAACAGATGGTTCCTTGTCTCAAGGTCAAGGTTTAACAATGCGGTAAGCAACCACTTGAATGTTTTGGAAGACTTGAGCCAATTTACTTGTCGTACTTTGTTGTGTCTGATGTGTGCAAATTAACTCAACTACTAACTACTACTATCTAGGGTGTGATACTCACTTCATAGATGGAGAACTGTTCAATGGGCTCGATAGAGTTGTAGGTGGAGAGGAGCAGCCCCAAGAGCTCATCTGAAGTGGTTTCTTCCGAAATAACCAGACTCTTGTACTGCGAAGTGGGCTGAAGGGCGGATGTGTGTACTCGGATCAAACCACCCGGCTTCATTTGCAAACAGAATCTGCAACAAGATAACACGAAAATCAGGGTTAGTAAATTTAATGCAGTTGCTCAATTTTATGTGAGCTATGAAATTTCAAAGGCTTGTAATCTAAAGTTATCGTTTTATTAAATTCAATTTAAATTTTTGGTTGTGGTTTTTTAAATATAATTTAATTTGAATATACTGAATAATTTACCAATATTAAAAATGAGCCTAACAAATGATTAATACTACAACCTGTTCAAAACAGAGTACATAACATGAAAATGACATCAAAATGGAACAGCTCTTAATCAAGTCTCTCTTAGTGTGTTCAAAACGCGAGATAGATGAAAGGACTGAGGAGAGGCTCATAGCTTTTACAAAATGTGTTTAATCTTGTTTTCCACTTACCGAGAGTCTCCTTTGGGATGGCACGCTTGCAGAATCGCAGGACGTGCCTCCTCATCCAGCTTGAGCACCGTCTTCACCCCCGCCTTTCGAATTGTCACCTCCATGGACAGGTAGAAGAGTCTGGGATCGCGGTGGCGCATCTTACAGCGCCTCAGCACTTGTCTGACCACTTCCCTGCTCGTCGTCTCCCATTGGATGCCCAGTGTCTTGTACTCGATGTCGATCTTCAGACAAGACGTGAATATTTTAATTGTCGTCTAAAAAGAAAAGAGAAAAAACACAATAAGAGAAATGAATTAAAACTAATTATCGAGGTATTAATTAGCAATTGAGTGCAGTGCAAAAACTGTTGTGCAATAATTATACATTGATGATGGCATTGACATTGAGCAGAGCTGTGTGCTTTATCATATTGCCCCATCCGGTGCCAATCAGTGCCAATCGAATCGGAATGACGATAATGATTTCACGAGGCATCACATCTCTCCGTAGCCATTTACTTCCGCTGCCTTCCACGTTTCAGTTCTGTTTCTAAAGACACACATGTACCAGAGAAATGACCATCAAGTTCAATCTCCTTTCACCCCATCTCTATCTTGCTCTCCCATTCTTTATCCCATTTTCGGACAATAATCGGGTTAGAAGACCACTTTTAATGGATTCGACCCTTGACCTTTCAATCCCAGTTTTACATTCCACAACATCCCAAAACCACTCATCTCTCGTCGCGTGGACAAGTTCCCACCCTATTGACTGCCTGTCGACGACGACGACACTGAAATTTATGTCGCCTCCAGCTGCGAGATTTTTGGAAACACAAACGAAACAGTTAAAGGCAAATAAACGAATTCCTTCTCATATAAAGACTTAAATTTACTACTCATTTTACGCCCGGGTCAATATCTTTTATGATTAAAGGCTCTTCGCACAATATTGAACTGATTTCACGGGCTGGAAAAGCTCGACCTAATAAAATTAGGAATTTTGAGCTGTAATCAATATCAAAGCCTTGAGCTGTGCCTTTTTTCTTCAATTTTTATAACATAGGACTTTAAAGTGTATTATCGTGACGGAATTATTTTAAGAAACATGTTTTTAAGTATTTTAATTTAAAAATACTTGAGCCAAATTCAAATTAAAAGTTGAGACAAACTTTAAAGTCCTACAGAATATTAATCTTTTCTAAACTCATCAACAAATTAAGGGTAATTAAAATTTAATTGGTTTTCTATAATTTAATTGATTTAATATATGTTCCATATCATATTATGTTTAATTAAGATTTCAATAAGGATATAATGTTTGTTAATCATAAAATCGTCGGGTTTTAATTAAACTTATCTGCAATTTAATTGCAACTTTTGAAAACGTTCATGGATGATAGATTTGGAGTCAATAATAATTATGAAAATACTCAAATAAAAATCAATTAAAAAGGTACTTAATTTAATTAAGAGCGCATGAAAAAAAGTAAAATTGATTTAACAAATAACGGAAAAATGGTCGATAAATCTCTTGGTGCAGCAATTTAAATTAAACCAATCCGTTCGTGCATTCCTGGAGACAAATAGGGCTCGAGACTTAATTGAAAAATTCAATTTAATTACGGCCATTACTGTTAATCGTGGAACGAAATCTGGCGGAAGCGGGAGATTGTTAAAGGCCCCCATAATTCTTTTTCCGGTGGAGGAATGGCGATATAAAGATGATGACGGTGAAAGGGAAAAGGGTTTGTGTTTTGTCTTCTTTTTTTCACAATGCAGTTTAACGTCGTGCGTTCTTTCTTTTTTTACAGTTCCTTTTCTGTTTACTCTTTACAGTCTAATTATAGACATTTGTAATTAAAAATAACATCCGGAACACCCCTTGGAAGACTCTATGGAACTCTATTCAACATATTTTGACAGGAATAGGTCGAAACAAAGGAGTTCGAACGGAGATGAAGTGATGGGGAATGATAATTAAAGGGTTTAAGGAGCATTCTCTTTGGGATGCCCCGAAAAAATATAAAGCCATAACAATAACACGACCTAAATGATGATTATTCCGAGGAAGTGATATTCGAGTAGATTTATTTTTGGCTCCTTTGTCGGCTTCTTGATCCTAGGCACTTTTGAGGATTTGTCTGCCTTTATACTTTATATTATAAGGTGGATTTACTCGGAACTGTTTATCAAACACACATGTGGCAAAATAAGTAAAATAGGCCAGCCATCTCCCACCCTTTCTGGCTAGTTTTCCAAGAAATAGGAAATGAGTTCCTAAATTGACTTCCGTCGTCGCCGTCGCTCGGCAAAAGCAATTTCAATTTTCTATGGTGCATGCAGATTTCAATCGCTGCAAATTTGGTTATATAACACTTGTACAAAGTACGAACCATTGTTTGGTTTTCATAAAAGATACTTCCTATTGTTGATTTTATTCTAATACAAAGTGTACAAGAGTTCCTTCTTGACTTATGGAAGGAAATTTGTTCGAAGCCTTAGCAGGTCTTCTTCAAAAATTAAATTTGGTTCTTTGTGAAGTTTAAAAGGGTTGGATATAATTACTTAACAATGAAATTCTTTGCTTAATTCTTTTCAGAAAAAATTAATTTTGGAAATTTTATGGAATTTCTAAATTTATCTAACTTTGGGTGGAAAAAAGTTACCCTACTTATGTTTTCTAATTCCTTTTGTCAATTAAAATTAGAAAAGGTAAAATTGATATTTTTAATTATATTTAAGTTAAAAAAATATTCTCCAAAAATAATAAAAATATAATAATTCGATGTTTATTTCACCGAGTATTTTTCACTTTAAGAAATGGTGTCAACGTCCTTTGAATATAACCATTCACTTCTAGGAAGCATCCTTTTGATATCAAAATTCTGCCATTATAATGAATTCTAAATGTCAAAATATATCTCATTTATATAACATACAAGAGAGAATAAATAACATGTAATCTTCTCTCAGATTTGGGATGTAAATTTTTACATAAGAATACAAGGGAGCTACTAATTTGGTATGAAAAACACTCTTGGTTTAGTAATTGAAATAGTTTCAAATTTGCACACGCAAAAACAGCCCCACAATGATGAGCAAAACTGGGTGATGAATTTGAGCGTGAATCGTTGTTGGCATTTTAATTTGCGAGCTTTTGATGTCCTCATTAACAGTTAGGCGACAACTTTGGCGACAATTTTCATCTCTCCCTCGCAGCACTTTCACATCCTCCGTAATATAATAGTTTGTACAATGAAGCCACATTGGCAAGAACACTATCAAAGCCCCAAATCTTTATATGTACGACAAACTTATGATAATGTCTGAGCAACAAATATTCTTATATAGTAAATGAACTCCTAGTTTTTCTGATCGGATAGGATCTATAACACGAACTAAAGCTGGATTCGTGTCGAGAGAACTAATTACAAATTTGCATATAATTCTAAGGCAAACTGAATTTACTGTTTTGACTAACAAATAGTTTGCAATTATATGTTAACCAGCAAGGAATAATGTTTTTGAGCCGCGAGCGTTTTCAGAATTAATTTAATTGGAATTGCATATAATAAAATAATATATCATGAAATTTAATTTATCGCGATAATTACTTCTAAAACTATATGGTGCTTAAATAATTTACTGATTTATTCGTTTATTAATATTTAGTTTTACTATGGTTTTATAATTTTTATACTCTTACTAACTAGCTGACCCGGCTAACGTCGTTCCGCCTTAGAATCAACAAATATTCGCCATTTAAACTATATACGATTTTGTTATTTAGTTATTAAGTGTATTAATTCACATGAAAAGCATTTTGCGAACAAATTTATTGGGGTAAATACAATGAGAATAATTTAAGCAATGTTTTGACACTTTAGAAATAAAATTAATGTGACAGAAACTGTGTAACCTCTTTCTTAATTGACGTTGACAAAAACATTGATTTGACAACAGAATGAAACAACGAAATATACGAATTTAATTCAAATTATTGAAAAGTGTCTAGTAAAATATTATTATATCATTTTTAATTCTTCCATATTCTTCCGAAACCTGGAACTAATAATTCTACACAGAAATTAACAAAATCTGTCAAGCTGTTCTCGAGTGAGGGCGGATCAAATGTGATCCAATTCAATTTTATATATAAAGATATGCTATACCAGACTATTTTTATATCGAAATAAATCAATATAAGAAAGATTTCTACAACAGTTTAAATTTTTGAATTTCTGTTGATCATTTTCGTCATTCCATTTTAATAAATTTAATATTCTTCTTCTTCTTTTATGATTTTTGGAACGTGTTTATTTAAGATATTTTATCTCATTAATATTAATATTTAAATAAATAAATAAAAACTCCAATAATAAGCTTCTCATTCGTAAAAGTTACTTTTCAATTAAACTTTGCCAAAAAGTTATATTTATTAGAGAATATTGAATACAAGTTTCATTGATAGATCCGCCTTTCATAAAACATGGTCATAAATATTAATATAAAAATTGAATAGGATTTTCTTATTAAAGTTGGCTTCTTCATTCCAATTACAATTGCCAAAAAATTAATATTCCTTTTGGCAAACAAATCAAACAAAAATTGTATTTGCCCAAATAAATGAGACGTACTCGTACTTTTGCAAATACCATTATTCAAATCCAATTTTGTTGTCAAGTTTAATACGTTCTCTTGTGGAATTAATATCCTCTTTTCTTGTCATCCCGGTCCAAATCGTAGTTAGATCTCATGACAGAAAATGGAAATTGCGGAAAACAATTTCATATTAAATGCGCAAATCGCCATCAGCAATTCGCAAATCAATTTTGTTAATGCTTTGTTTGAATTGCATTAAATTTTCCGCAATTTAAACAACTGATTTCGGTTTTGGGCGCGTTGCATTTTGCAGCGATGCAACGAAAATATTTGCACGTGTGTCCGCGGACAACCAAATCGGGATAGATTGGACAAAGATGGGCTTAACGATTAATTGCCTGTTGAATCTCGTTGAATTTGGTAGTCGGCGTTTGATTGAGGTTTGCGGCGGAAGTCCGATCCGATAATAGGCGTTTATATATGGGGAACTGCATGCCACCCACGGACGATCCCCCGACGACCTGAACCCATCCAGCCATGCAACCAATTATGACATGCACTTCCCGTTCCAAAACAGAGAGAGAGACACACAGAAATAGACAATAAAAACAGAATTTGTGGTTCGATTCAATGGGGATTTGATTTAATGAAACCTAATCAGGGTTATAATTAGGAACGAGATCTGTTTTAGCTTGACCTTCTGTTTCCAGCTCCAGTTCGAAATTCCAATTGCTGGCTAATTGGTTTTACTGCTGTAAGATGATTCAGTAGCTTGTTTTTGTTGTGGTTGTTAAGAAGAAATCTGTTTTTAGATTTGTTTCCAATTGTTAAGTACATTTAAACAAAAGAGAATTTATTTATTATTAGATTTTGATACAAATCACGGAATATTGAGATAATGTCTTTAAATTCAATATTTGACATTGGTTCAAAATCTTCTGGAAATTTCCTAATCATCGACAAAATTATTCAAATACTGATAAATTCCAATTTGCATAAAATCAGGCGTAATCTCCAAGTGAATAGAGATTTGGAAAATTTATAAATTGAAACTTCGAATTGAACAAGAATCTTAAAATAGATTGGAATAATTTCGCAATTTTATTAATAGAACTTTGGACCAGGTGTACCTATTAATGGAATTGCTTATTTAGGATTACATTCTAAATTTGCAAACCAGAATTTCAATAAACCTATTTTTTATGCATTATATGGATTATATGGATCTCTTAATTCTGTTACGCAATTACTATATAAATGATGTATAATTTAAAAGATTGTATTCGAAAATATAGAGCAAAATACAAATTTTTAAAGTCACTGTTGGTTTTCAATGATGAAGTTTGATCATTTCTGTGTATTATTGAGATATTTGAAAGTCAGATTTGTATTGAAATGCTTATTGAAAAAATTGATTTTTTTATTTAAATATCATAAACCACAAACTTAAATTGAGTATTAAAAACATTGTTTTGTATATCCATCTCATTCTAATTTATTAAGATAGATATATTTCTGGTAAACAAGAACAGGTCTTTTATGACAGAAAAAGGAATAAAATATTGTGTTGATTAAAGTATTAAGTAAATTACAGTCAATAAGCACTACTTCAATTAAAGGTTTTCATTAAAATCATTCGACACGCTTGTGATTTTAAAAGTCCCTAGTACTTAATAACGAATACTTATCGACCTTGTTGTACATGTAATTCATTTTCCATTCAATTACCGCTTTAAAAGACAGAACAAATTCGAAATAATTTATGGAAATGATATTGTGCCAACTTCCGAAAATCGGCCAATTATTTGAGTATTTGGAACAAGACAAAATCAATTTTTTCGTGGATTTCCACGGACTTCTGGTGTATTTTGTCAACAAACCGAGAAAACCCGGAACAATAGAACCCAATTATTCTTTATTCCTGCAGCAGCGATGTGTAGCATTGGAATTGATCGCGAAGTGAGCGCGAGATAGAGAGGGAGAAATGGGGAACAATAGACCTCGTAATACGACACCGAATTCTGAAGGGCTGGGCCGTCGAGGCTCGCTTTCCTTCCGGTCTAGAATTTCATGGCAAACGATTGTCAGTCATGTGTCTCTGGCTGTTGGAAATGGCCAAATCATTGGCCATATTGTTCAATCTTCCCCACTTGCAATTAGTCGGAATTTTTTTCCACATAAAAAACCCGAAAACACAGAACTGGGCGAAACAATAGTTCAGCATGCGTCCATTTGACAAGTATTGTTTGTGCAGATTTTTACGATCCAGCTGATTTCCATACGCGTGCTGTTTTCCAGTTTTTGCGCTTTTCGCCCATTCTGAAAGAGCATTAAATTCCTTTTCCAATTTCATTCGTTTTCAATTGTCCATCGAGTGGAGACAATCAATGGTATTTGAAAAGAGTTGAATCCCTAATGGAATTTCCACTTGAGGGGCCTGTTTAGAGGAGGACATGTGTGTATCTCTGGAATACCGTTTATCTCCTAAAGTGGAATACATTTTTTACTGACGAATATTGTCACGTTTGAAGTTTCTCTCAAAATCGGATTTGAAAATGTATACAAAAAAAATCTGTTTTCCATCTGTGCAATTTTTAATCGGATTATCCTCAGACGATTTAACGACATCTGGACATGCGGTGTCCCCCAAGAAAATACTTAAAGCCCGTCAGGTGGTCCGTTTAATTTTTTATTAAAAAATAACACGTGTCATCAATCAAATTCCTTTACACAAAAAAAGAGATTTAATTACGATAAAGGTGAGATGTTTCCTGTCAATAGAACAGTCATTAAGTCACTTTTATTCCTTACAAATACAACATCTGATCCTTCTGTTCAAGCCTAAGACACGTCGAAAAAGAAATAAGATAAATAAATCTAATTCCAGGGTCGTGCTGAAATGAAAAGGCACATTTTTCTGGGGCAAATTTTAAATTTTGGGGAAAAATAGGGAAGAAAAACTAGGATATTTTCCACATTTCATCGCAAATTCTATTTTCGTTTTCCCAGATTAAGGAGCTTATAGTAGAAAAGGAGGAGAGAAAACCCATTAAAATTGAAAAGACGAAAATCTGCAAGTATTTAAATTCCCATAAAGAAAACATCGTCATCATCATCATCGGGTTTGTTGAAGTAATAACACATGTGTTTATTACAAAAAGACCTGGCTACTGAAACGCATCATTACATCCTTCAACCTTGCCTCATTTCAGAGAGATTCAAGAGTGAAAGAGACGGCAAGCAAACATCCTCTTTAAGATGAATCGAACATTTTCGAGTTCTTGAAAATTTCATTCGGAGCAAACAGATGCACTTCCTGTTGGGAATGAGCGAGGAGAGGAGATGACGGTCCATTGAAAAAATCCGCTAAAGGGCAACCAGCCGGTCGTAATCTTCGCTTCTGAGGAAGCACCACTAAATCTCTCCATCTAAATAATTGAACAAACCGTGATAGCTTCTTTTTAAAAATAAGAATCATATCGTTTCTTTTTTGCGAATAATTAGTATGAAAAGTTGCCAATACGAAGCAGATGTTTTCTCGATTGTGTATAAACAGTTTTTTCGCTCGAAGAAAATAGGCATTCCTCTGCGAATTTTCCCATTTTCCTCCTCTAGCCTTTACGCAGGCAGAGCGCCAGAGAAATTAAGACTAGTGGCTGGCACCGTCTCTATGGGTAGATTGCCTTTATGACTGCTATTGTTGCCTTAATAACTTGCCTCCGAATGGTAATGACGACGATTATGATGAACGCAAAAGCGGCGGGGGCGTTCGGTCGGGGAAATGAGCGAAAAGAGCTCATAATTAAGCATAAAAAAAGAAGGAGAGGAAAAGAATATTTATTAGGTACATATTTTTGCTCCTCTTGAGGAATATTTTCCAATTTCAGACGGTTAGTAAATTAGTTTCCGCGCGCGCAACAAAAGCCTGGATTCGCATTCCAGCAAATTGCTTTTGCGAATTCACAATTGCAGAACGGAGGCCGCCTTTTCCGTGGAATTTAATTACCGGATAAATTAAGACACATTGAGGCTCTCCAGTCATAACAGCCACTGCTTGTTCAACATTAATTTTGATGTTGTGACATTAAAATCAGGATTAATCTCAGATGAGAGTTAGACAGCTTCGTTCATGGACAAATATTTATTAGACACTTAACAGACCAAGGCCACAACAATGGGCCTTCTGTCAGCGGATCTCAATGTTTCAAACATGAATCAAGATAATAGGGAGAATATTCACCTTAACTCTTTATCGCACAGAAGCCCAAGAACCCATGTTAATATTGTCAAAGTTGTACTTTCTTATCAATTTCCATGTTCATAAGATAACATCACGAGGAATTGTGCAAATATTACCATTTCGGCAATCTGTACTTCTCTCTGTTGAACGACTTTAAAATCAATAAAAATATATTTTACAGGAATTTAGCGTTACCATATATTCTTCTTAAGTAACATCAAATTGATATTTTAATGAAAAAAAGATGAATTAAGTTGATGAATGTGTTTGATCAAAGATATAAAATAATATATATTATATGCTCATTTAATTAACTATCTCTAAATAAATGAATTCGAATTGAACAAAATTGCTTCAAAATGACTAACAATTAAACAATTTGGTCCAATCAATACAATATTGTATAAGGAAATAGTTTCCTAAGAATTTGAATTTTCCAATTGCATGCACAATCGGGTTAGATAATGTATCCATAAAACCATCAAAGGCCTAAACGATCTCACATTGGGCCACAATCAGTCACATTGTCACCGATTAATCAACAACAGTCCCCCCAAGCNTATTGTATAAGGAAATAGTTTCCTAAGAATTTGAATTTTCCAATTGCATGCACAATCGGGTTAGATAATGTATCCATAAAACCATCAAAGGCCTAAACGATCTCACATTGGGCCACAATCAGTCACATTGTCACCGATTAATCAACAACAGTCCCCACAAGCATCCACAATTGGTTCGGTCACATTTCTGAGGAGCATTTATCGGGCCAATGGACGGGACCCCCTGTTCCCCAGACATCAAACAAAAGGCAAATACTTTCCCATACGACATCGGACAGATTCCTTCACATAAACGATTCGATTGTGTATTCGGTTAGGGAATTCATTCGTTCCTATATAGATTTATATCCATTGATGAGGATGGTCAGAATTTCTTGTTCATAGCTCGTCAAACTCGAGGAATTGGGTGGATGACGGGGAGAGAATGAAAGAAGGAGGAATATTTCCCTTTTGACAGAGGTTTTAGTAGGACACACATACATATTTTATTTAACGAGAACAAGAAACTGACGAGCGAAGACGCACGTGCCAAGAGCAGACATTGCTTAGAACAAAGTCCTGGAGATACGGACCAGAAAGTTGGTGGCAGGAAACTTCAAAGTTTGGACAGGGACAAAAAGCTTAATTAAAGATCCCTTTGAGAATTTTCCAGTTCAATGAAAGTTGTGAAAGTTCTCTATCCAGCGCGCCTATAAATGGATTGATACTTAATACATTTTTCGGCAAATGACGATGAATTGCAAACTCGTGCGGCCGATTGTCATCATCGTCCGTAGATTGCTCGAGTGGGGAAAATAAACACAGGACACAAAAAACTGGGAAAAATGGAAAACAGCTTCTCCTCCCTTTTTTATATTCAGTCATTCCTCTCTCTCTCTTTTATTATCATTTCCCTGTGATCCGGTTTTTTATATCCTCCTCAACCAGAATCCGAAAAAGAACGACAAACCCTTCAACTATTCGACAATAAACATGTGAAATGTGTGCTGTGCTCAAAGGCATCCATCCGATTGGACGGAACGGAATCCAGATTGAATCGTTTACGAGTATGACATTCAAGGGCATCCGAATTTATAACATCTTCCAAGTCATCTCCAAGTCCTCTTCCTAAATATTTTCAAAGGCAAAGCAAAACCAGAGAAAAAACAAACAACATTCCCCATTTACATCTTTAATCTCAAATAGCACTTCTTGTACTTTCCGTGTTAGTAATGTATTGTCGACTCATCTTCATGTCGTCTAGCTACTTTAACTCTACATATTATAGATTAAAAGAACAGACTGGAGGATTATGTTTATGGAGCTTGTGTATTAAGACAAGTCATGCTGTATTCATATGTCAAGATTTTCCGAGATAATATTTCGGTTAAAAGAACGATTTACCGAACAAAAGAATTTGATTTATCTAATAAGAAAGGGGAGAGAGATATATATAATTTGAGTGAATTCGCACATTTAAGGCTTTCCACCGTATAATCGCAAAATATTACGTTTCAATTTAAAGAAGTATAATGAAATTGAAATTGCTTTAATCATAGAGGATTTTGGAATTCGAAACGAAATTTCAATAGAACAGTTAAATACTTGAAGATTATCTTTTACAGATTTCATTTTTATTGATCTCAAGCTAATGATACAAATTCCAGGTAAAGAAAGCTCGTTTAAAAAATGAAGAAAAAAATGCAAAATCGATTAATAATTTCTCATATGAGAAATTTTGTACACTAATTAATTTTAAAAACATCGAATTCGAAATTAAATACTTGATTTTTTTAATTAAATATTTTAAGCAAAAAAATTATATTGGAAAAAATATTTCTAAAAAAACTCTTTATGGTTTCATGTAAAAAAAAGACTTAATTACCAGTGAACATTGTAATGAAGATTATTACAAACAATAATTAGCACCAAAATAAAGAATTTTGCACAGAGGTGTAGAGGAATGCTAATTAAAAGTGGTGAATTTTAATTGTGTCATCAACAGTTTTTATCTTGCAACATTCTGAAATTAGCAGAGTAAATATTAAAAGATTACTTACTTGTGGAATGGCTTCATTAAGGCTGGAATAGCTAGACGCCCTGGATGTAGTTCGCAGGGAGTGATGATCGCCCAGTGGCTCCGGACTTCCGCACAGTGACGAGGAGCATGAGATGGAGGAGCGCAGGGAGACAGAATCAGACCGATTCCTCATCGGCGATATTTGGACGTGCTTCAGCATCTGAAAAATGACCAAATATCATCTAATTAACAAACCAATTTCAATCTGTAATGCCATAAAAGATAAGTACTCAAAGTCATTGCAGTGAGAGTGGTAATTGGGAAGGGCCCATTAATCTATAACAGCCACAAAAAATCAATCATCATAACCGAAAGAAATCGAAAAGAATATGTATAATAATAAAAGAGCATGATTGCGGATGGGAGGAAGGAAAAATGATACAATATGGCATTTGAGGAAGGTTTTTGTGGCCATTAGTGGCTGCTGGAGAGATACGAACAGAGTTTCCCACCGCCATAAATCAGCAATTAAATGCGGCAAGTGGTGGGGTCTCGAGTTCTGTTCTGCTCCGGTCAGGAGCCGGTGGGAGCACGAGGAGCCGGAGGAGGAGGAGCAGCAGCAGCAGAAGGCAGAAGAGCCTGGCGATTATAATCACTTGGTCCGATTTGTTCCTCTTCCTCTGTCCTCGCCGCAACCCCAGACAACTGTATTTATGGCAAACGAGATTCCACTTTCAAATGATTGCGATTTATTAGTCGAAGAAACGCTTCTGGATATTCGGATTTCTTTTCGCATTGTGTATATTTTGCGGGATTTGGCACGTGGCGTCTCCTTATCGGAAAATGAGTAAAGCCACAAGTTGACCGATAAGGCTGTCCCAAAGTTTGACAATCATCATTTGTAAGAAACTACGAGGCCATAACGACCGAATATTGGCCATTAATTACGCTCCAATTAATTTAATTTCTGCTCCAAGCTGTCCCAATACAATTCGGGGGGTGCTTTTTCCTATTCCTATTGCCAAGTGTCGCCCAATAAGCTAGTTTACGGCTTCCCATGGTTATTACGACACTCCACCAAGAGGCGCCAACGACCTTGACCACGAATCTTACAAGACTCTCCATCTTTCTCTCTTGCTCACCTCGCAATAAAACGATATAAATTGTTTCAATTTCTTCTTTTCGGCGTTCGTTGTTTCTCGTTTTGTGTTTAACACGTTTTTGATTTAGACGGATTCAGCAATTAAAACTCATCCACCTTTGTTTCTTTTTCCCCCGATTCTAGGTGAGGGAAGAGGAGAGAGGTGGAGGACAAAACAAGAAGAGCCGAAATTCCAGATGAAATATTTTAATGATTGTTTCCTGTTTTAGAGAATTTCATTCAGAGATTCGGAGGAGAATCGGACCTGGAGCATATTTGTATCTTATGTGCCCGAGCATAATCATCTTGATGAGGCGAAGAGGAGCCAACATTAAGCATCTGGTGTACCAGCAGTGGATGAGAACAGAAGAAGACACAGCAAAAGATGAACGCCCAGAATGAAAATAATAAGAAAAAAATAAAGGAGGAGGAGGAGGAGGGTAGTCAATGAGTTTTATAACTTTATTAAAGCGTCGAATTTGTACGAACGGAATGGGGAATTTGTCATAGATGAAAGATTGACTGAGGCCGTGGGAATTGCCCATTTGGTATTCCAGATCTTATCACCGGAGTCAGGAGCTAATTTATTGGGCAATATATGTAAAGATGGTGATAATGGCTCAATTATAGGACAATATCTTTCCGGAAACGGCCCTTTATGAATGTAATTTCTCAAAAGAGAAGAACATCCCTTCCAGATGGTGCTCCTTTTTTAAATGATCCCCTCTGGACCGTATTAATCACCTGCATTTCCACCTGTTGCACTACAAAGAGACGCAATCTTTATTAAAAGTCTTGCCAATTCTTTGTTATTCTCTGTCTTTTCCGTCTCTTCATATTTGGGTCTTTTATTGGGGCGGACAGAAGACGAGACAATGGCGCCCCATATTCCATAATTAGCAAATCATCTCCAATTCGGTTCACCTCGAGAAAATTGCTGACGTGTGAAGTAGAACAGCTAGCACCGATGCAGTTTTAGTATTTTTACATTTTAATTATCAAAAAAATGTGTGTAGAAATTGAGAAGAATTGGGTAAATTATTAAATCCAGAGGCTGAGACTGAGAGGAACGGCACTCAGTCACGGTTCATTTTGTCAATAAGTGGGACAATATTCCACAGCATCAACTGGCTGTAATTGAATTCTATGGATCATTACGCGCGGGAAATTCAATTTTTAAAGTCTTCTAATCCAAAGAATTGCCTTGACCAGAAAAACGCGACTTTGGGGTCATATTTCCAGTGTCATCTTTCAATTATGTTGCTCGAAATGAACTCGGGTTTGAAGTTGGACTCTTTAATTGACTCTAGGGCCATAGTCGTCATCATCATAATCATCAGCTCATCCACATATGGCCCTAATTGATTTGTTGAGCAACTGAATTAAAGTCCCCCCGTTTTCTTTTCGGGCGACATCACTCCACAAAATGACGACGACGTCTTTAGAGACTTGTTACGAGTTATTTAACCATTATGGAAATGATCTCCATTATGCCGATGCCTTCGTCATTAGTCGTGGTATAGGTTCTTTAATGTTTTGGCACAAAACCATTTTAGGTGGCAATAAAAAGAAATTCACATGTTTCGCATTTCTCTGAGAACGTAAATAAAAAAAGATAACGAAAAAAGCAGCTGGAAGAAGAAATTGTCGCAATAAATGCTGATAAATTGGCGGAATTTAAATTAAACGTAATTTCTGCTCTCTGTAATCGTCTGATTGATGAGATGATTTAAAGGCACCGTATTCCAGGCATTTGGATATAAATTCCAGTAATAAAAATGCCGCCAAAAATTGACGCCATTTCTTCTTTGAAATTTAAAAAGAAAGAAAAAGAATGTCATCAATGTCTTGAAAACTAATTGGCTCAAAGGTCCCGTTTTTCACTCTCTAGTTACGGTACCTAGTCTCTCCTCTCCTAAGACGAATGATGGTTCACTGGCCCAGTGCTAAATTATATAAACAATAATTGGCCTCTAATAATACCCCATCTCTCTATTATCACAAAAATGTAGAAAGAATTTGACGAAAAACTGTAAAATGTATATTAATTCGAGAGACGAATTCAATCAATTTTAATGATAGAAAGTCAAAGTTTACCGCGTTATTATTTTCCGAGATGAAAGTAATGTCGAGTTAATTAATTTATTTGATTCAAATTGCCCCGCGCACACAGTGTGTCCAAAAGAACAGCTGAACAGTAGTTGGTGCCCTCAGGGCTCTTTCTTCGTCATCTTCATTTCTTCTATTACTTTTTCTCTGCGCGTAATTTTAGTTCCATTTCACTTCACTTTTAGGCAGACACCACCTCAAGATGCTAATGATGAAGACCCACTTTCCAGACTATACACTTTCCTCCACTGTTTTTGCCACCAGCATTGGCACAAACTCCTTTCCTCACCCAGTCAGTCAGTCAGTCACTGAGAGAGAAGCCAAAGGAGGAGGCGGAGGAATTTCTTTCGGACGGGAAAAAAGTCATCATATAAACAAAACTGAACAATCACTCATTGGCGCTGGGTTTATAGTTAATTTACTTTTTGTAATGCCCACCGAAATGACTGAACTGACGAAAGAAGATTTCATTTAATGAGATTTTTTCCGTGGCCGTCTCTCCTCTTGGCTCACTTTATGGGGAAGTCAAATTCTTTCCGAGGAAAAGTGAAGAATCTCATGAACGTGATTAAGCCCAACAGATTATACTGATGAATGAATGAACCGTGGTTCTTCCAGCTTCCCGCTCGCTTTTTGTTTTGTTCTTGTTCTGTAAAGCAGATCAATTTCAGACTCTGGAATTTTACATCATTAATTTGTAATAATGCTCTAAGGATCAGAGCAATAATTATGTCGTCAAAACCTTGATGTCAATCTCTCCTCTTTTTTATAAAGGAAATATTGTTAGAATTCTTTACAGCTTCATTTACGAGATAGGGCTTTGTCGTAATAATGTTCATATTAAATACTCAAAATATAGTATCATCAGCATATTAAAAATTTCAAGAAAAGAATGTTGAAAATGCTTATCAATATATAAATATCACAAGAAGCGTAATATTAAATAGAAAAAAATCATTAAATAACTATATTTCCAAGTATTTACTTAATAGCAAACATTTATTTGCTTACTTCTTTTTGATCCATTTGCCAATATATTATTTGCACTACCACTGAATTTATCGATTCCGTGTATTATTAACTTAATATTACGTAAATTGTGTTTGATTAATTTAAAACCCCTCTAGGATTAAGGTTAAATTTATGCGAATTTTATCTAATTATATGTTGCTTAAAAGTACTTTATAAAAGAGTAAAGTATTAATTAAGCCATAATAATAATTTAAGCAAGATAATTTAAAGCTGACGAGGTTTTTAATTAAACCTATTCGCAACATTAACAAAACCCGCCAAAAAAGCTGCGCTTCCAAAAACAATAATTACTTTATTAACGAGAAAGTTACGTTAAATTTTAATTTGAATGCCGTTAATTAGAGACAAAATGTCTTTGCAAAAAATGAATTTTCCTCCGTATAACAATAGTTTTATAATAATAAATTGGCAAAGTCTAAGACAAGTTAAACAAAAAAGAGCTATATCTATTTGAAACACTTGATCGTCAATAATGATTGTTTAGCCTTCTTTTTTCTGCATCAAAGTTATGCAATCTCCGGTAGCGGCACCGTGTCGATCAATGTTGATCGATCCATGTGAAAAACCTTTCGAAAAACAATTTACTCTTGTGGCACTACACACAGTCAGTCATTTAATAAAAATGCGATAATTGGGAATTGAAGAAGAAATTGTTTGTTTAAATTGTTAAAAGCGATTAATAAATCCACAATCAGCATCACGTAATAGCAGTATGGGATTGTAAAGCCGAAAAATTGATCCACAAAAAACGAGTGTCTTACAGGAGAATAGGAGGAATGAGTTGTGGAAAAGAATGAATATGGGAACAATTTGGACGGAGATGGTCAGAAATTGATTTGATCGGAGAGCAATCGTTTATGAATGAAACGCTTGTAAAACTATCGCAATAAAACTACTACTACACAGCCATTTAAAGAGTCAATGGACAGACAAATGACCAAAGCGAGGAGATGTGAATCTTGGGTTCTTGACCGGCTTACACATATCTTTTATTTAGAATTGGAGACACAATCAGCGATAAACAAATCGGAGAGACAATAAGGGAAACAGCAATAAACAAAGAATTCGACTAATTCAGCTAATTTCAGCACAATTCTTATAGCAGATACGGAGACTGAGACCATTAGTATCACTTCTCTTAACTGGACTACTGGCAAAAGCGAGAGATATAGAGAGAAGAATTTAATAAGAGGAAATTATGAGTGCAATTATTAAGATGACGATTTTTACGACAAAAAAGATCAAATGGGAAAATTGTCGCCTTTGGATAAAGTTCTGGTCGGACTGGTACACTGGTATAGAGGAAAATACCTCCTCTCTTCCTCCACAGCCAGTCCGCCATCAATCAATGTATCCACGCTCCTGAAGACGCCGATAGACTGCCAATAAATGCCCCATTTGTTCATTGTATTTTAACACACTCCACTTGAGGAATTTGTCGTCGACATTTTCCTCCTCTCTTTTTTCATATATATTTGCTCAAGTATTTACAACAAATGGATTCTTATTAGAATTTATGATGCGACTGATAAACACCGGATGTCAACTGGGGAATTGTGTGACCGTGGAATAGGCACGGAATAGGCGACAGCCAGTCACAACCGATTGTAAATAAACAGAGGAAAAAATACGGTAAGCTACAAGAAGAACTTTGTTTATTGAATAGGAAAGACGAGACATTATTGGTGTAAATGGCAATTTGTTCAGCTTTTAAAATAACCAAGAAAAAATATATAAATTGGATAAAGAAACATCGCCTTGTATTTCATAGTTCGTCATAACTCTTAATCTTGTTCGGAAATTGGATTAATGGCGGTTTTCTGATAACTTATTGATTGCGAATTCCCTCACTCGGTTTCGGCTTTTGACAAATTGCATAATTTAATTTTAATGGACCACAAAATATGCTGTCTCTTAAACTGCCCCAACTTCCTGTTTGATATAAATAAATTAGTGTCCAGTTTGTGCATCACTGGACCAGCAAACAACTTTCCCATTCCAATGCCCTGCCAGTTTTTATTATTTTTTTTTGTTATTATGTCAACTACACAATTTAAACACAATAAGGGCCCGGATTTGCCCGAAAAATACCAGCTCTTGTCCATTATAGAGCGTAATTTACCGAAATCCCGTCCGGATGTTTTAATTGACAAGTGTGAGAGTGACAGAGGGACCCGTTTCCAGTCTTTTACTTTCCCCAGTTTCTGTACAAACACTGTGAACTGCTGCCATTTCCTGACACTGACACTGCTGCTGCTCTTGCTTTGGTTTTACTGCCCTGGCCCGTGTCTCTCTGTCCCATTAATTAATTCACAGCCATTTAAATAATGCTAATCATACTGCCCAGTGCAGCGGATACTCTACTACAATCATTCTGCTTCTCTATGCCTGTCCATCGTATATCTCTCCTTCCTGGTAATTGATTGCAGGCGATTCGTTGACTGAAATTTAATTCGGTTTTGATATCACGGTCACGTTCCTACTCCACCAGATCCGATTCAAAGGGATAGATATGTTTCCATTTTACCAGAGTGTAAAGTGGTTTCGGTCTAGAGATCTAGAAACTTAATAAATTTAATTTAATTTAAGAAAACGAAGTCTTATCGTAGGTTCTAGTTTGGTACCGAGTTTTAGCTAAATACTGGGACTTTTTTTTTTTAAATTGACAAAAATTTTACAAAAATTCACGGATAAGGTTAAAACATCTAATTTAACATGATATCTCTATCCAAACAAAATATTTACTACATGAACTTGTAAAACACTCTTCAGACATGTGCTGAAAATTAAAAATATGTTGTGTGTACAAGTAACGACTTCCAAAACATTTAGTGGAAATATCTGTGTAAATGTTGCAGAAAAAAATATATACAGCACACGTGGAAATGATTAGAGGGAGATGCGGTTCGGTGGTCTCCTCTCCATTTCAGCAGCGAAAAATAACAGAGCGCAGAATGATTTTATCATTCACCCATATCGTCGGACAGAATGGAATGGACTGGCTCCAGTAACAACCAAAAATTAAATCAATTTGGCCAGCCAAACAAAATTTATTACACTTCCACAATGGCAGGTATATGCTCTTAAATACTAAAAAAATCCGATTCGTCGGCGATTTGGAAAAGAGATAATAACAGCTCGGAAACAACTTTCGATTAACAACCTGTAAATCCTTTCTCGATCACGGTAATTCGGAATTCTTTCCCATTTACCACACAGTTTACCATTCCGTAGTTAATTATCCTCTAAATGGCAAATTCAATTTGCCCAGCCAATAAATCAAAGTGGTCAGAATGGGGAAAGAGAGGGAGAGAAGGAACAAAGATGGGCAATTTTGTCCGATTCTCATTGTCCAGTAATTCAAGCATGAAATTCAAGTGTGTGTTAGGTTCTTGAAGAGGTAAAAGCACAGCTGGACTTGAATACCAAACAATTGACCGGATATTTGTCCTAGTTCCTCATGAAAGGAGGAATTTCTTTTGGCAAATGAGAATAGATCGGTTTTATCTCAAAGAAACCATTCTTCGATAACAAATAGCCAAACTAAATAGCAAGTACGAGTACTTTACGAAATCTCAAAGTGTTCCATCTTATGTTTCTTCCATTAAAACTTGGACTTGTAATAGAGTCGAATTTTGGAAGACTTGAAATCCAAATCGAATTTATGTCCTCCTCTAATCAAATTATTCCAGCTCTAAATCATTAAAATCTTATTCCAAAACTTGTATCAAAAGGAAATTTAATTGCATTGTCCTATCCCTGAATCGATCAGCAACTCTGGTCACGTCCCCAATTCTAAAACGCAATTCAGTTGAGGGTGTTTCGAATGTGATTTTCTATCTATTCAAACAGCCTTCGAAGGGAATTAAATAAGAATACCAAAAATGGAAGCCATAATCAGAAATACCTGGAAATCAGAAACTATCTGCAGCAATTAATGTCAACAGAAAAACAGATTCCCGGTAACAGGTATAAAAATAGGACCAAGTCAGGTGTTATCAGAAAATTACTGAATAAATAATGAAAAATGGGCACAATAAACAACAAAAGTCGAGATAAGAGTGGTGGTCCTTATCTGCGAGGGACAGGCGTGGGATGAAGTGTACAAATTCAATACATTTTTTGTCAATTTATTTTCAAATTTTCCACTAAACTGATTTTATTTTGCCACCTCATTTTCTTTCAAGTGGTACGAAAGATAAAGTAGCGAGTAAATGCAAATCATTTCGCTTTTCTGGACCTATTTTAAATCGAAAAATTGATTTTCGTGCTAACAACTTTAAACAATTTAACTCTTTAAGAATTTTACTATATTTCTCTATCTTCTTATAACATGAATAACTTTTATGTTATGTACATATGACATAATTTGAACATATAAATTGTCCTTGGGCAGGAAAATTTTACTGTTTTCCTTGTTTTACCCGTTTTATATGAAATTTTACGTCTCTCAGGTGTACAATATAGTAATAAAGTTTGCACAGACTTTTGCACATCTCAATTATATTACAGAAAAATGTTAAATAGAAATGTCAATTGCAAACCCACGGAAACTGGGGATTTATTTAAATCATCACCAACAACATTAAAGAACTTGTTTAAAAAGTAGCATAAACAGAAACAGAACCCGGGGAGGGTCTACATTACATTTTAATGATCTCTAAAATAAGGAGAGGAAAATTTATACAGCCATATTGTCATTAAAAATCGACTTTTGAGACTTTGGCGATAAACTTTTAAATTGGAAAATGTCACCTTTTCCGCCAATACTAATAAATATCACCTTAAAGAGTCTGCCTCATTGTAGTCGTTGAAAATCGTAAACCAAATCCCGGATCGGAATCGCTGCTCTTGCTTTCCAGGGCTCGAGAGAGACGTTCACACGCATTTTGTGGCGTGTCATTAATTCGTTTTCCCACCATCACCAGCTTTGGGGAGGCGATAGGACGGCGGGGACTTGGAACCAAGGTGGATAGTAGAGGAAGGAGGCTCACGTATCACCAGTTTCGATTTCCTTTCCGCACATATACAGTATATTAATCGCATGATCCGTGGTAATTCAATTAATTGGCATTCCAGCCAAGGTGAATGCGAACAGTTTGATTGTTGTCATTTGATCTTCGCCTCAGAGCCCCATTCATTCTACACACAGACCGGAGCAACATTGGTCATGGGAACAATCCACTCCACTCAAACCGAAGAACCCTTTGCGGTTTCCCAATTGTTCCCACACACATTACACAAAGGGCTTCGGAAATGCAAAATCAGAAGTTAGTCAATAATAAATTCCTTAAACCAATATTATATAAGGAATGTGTTTTTAAATTTAAGAAACCACTAGTGTGTGGTTTGTTACATTATGAAAATATTTAATACATCCTGATTTTCCCATATTTTTTTGAATGTTTTATAAATAAAATTCCTTTGTTTGAGAAAAATTACCTTTATTTGTTAAGAAACAGGAAACGGAAATTGACAGCATTTATTGAAGAATTTTAATTTATTTAAATCGATACTATTAAAGTTTATATAAACTAAAAGTCAAAGAAAACATTTATTTTGAAAATGTTAAATTAAAGTTGTTCTTATAATATTTGCAACAAGTTTAAATGAACTTTTAAATATGAGTTATAAAGTTAAACATTTCCCAACAAAAACTAATGAAATTAGAAAATTTGTTTAATTTTGCTCTCTCTTTAGTAAAATTGTGCAATCCTCCCACGTCTGTGTTGATATTTGCCCATCAGAGCCATAGGTAGTCTGGGAAAATGTTGTGTCAGACTTTGGCGGGGTTGTGGAGGACGTGTGTGGAAAACATCATCTCTTTGCTATTCAATATTTGCAATTGGGCGAATAAATACGCTTTGGTCTATCAAGTGAACATCCAAGTCGAATAAATTCTCAACTTATATAAGATCCCATATGAAATATGTATGGAGGACTTTAAACTTTGAAGCATATTCGGTAATGTTTCCCAAAGTAATCCTTTCAAGTTGTTGGGTTGGGGGGTTTTGTGACGATAATAAACCTCATTAGTTGTCTGTAATGCCGAACTTGGGATCGATTGTGGCATTCCTGTACAGGGCTTAATCCTCATTTATTAATCACATCTAGATTTGGATGAGAAGGAAGAGGAGGATGAGGAGATACCCTTGATATGTGATGACTGATTAAATTATTCATGAAATTATAATGGGCTAATTTTTTGGATTAATTCAAATGGAGGAATAATTAAACGCACAATCAAGATTTAATTGCAATAAAATTAAATCAGTGGTTCGTGAAAATTTCATTAATTTATGCGGAAATTTAATTGGATTATTCGCTGGCGTTTTACAAGAGAACTTTATCACTAGACACTTTTTCCCCGAATAGATAGATATCAGAATTCAATGCGACAGTTTCTCTATATTCCTCCAGGACACTTTTTCATTTATTTATTACATAATCCGAGGCGTAACCGAGAGTCCGGATGTGCCAGAACAATAACGGAAACATTATGGCTGAGCTGAAGCCAGAGCCCGAAGGAACGTGCATTGGGGAGTTGATGGCACGGAAAAAAGATCCAAATTTAATAATAACCAGCCATAGAACGTTACACAGCAAAGCGAGAGACAGGCCAAAGACAGATAGAGAATAAATTTTGTGGGCAGTACAAAAACCGAACATACAGTATCTCCTTAGAAATGATGCGGCAACGGCGGCCAAACATCAGAAACCCAGTGGAGGAGATGCCGATAATGATCGGCTCAGGGGCAATAAGTTATTGACAAAACTAGAGAATTACATTAGGCCGGAAATACACACTCTTCATGACCTGAGGTTAACTGTAATAAGTCTTTGATTTTTATTGTAATCCCATTAGACTTGACTCTCTTTCGGACACCCATCAATTGTCTGTGCTACAATGGCCATCATTCCCAAATTGAACTTGTATTAGATGTGGTGGAAGTAGAAGAAGAAGGAGGAATGGGTGAATGAGTGTGAATGCATCATTGGTTCGACAAAATACTATTACCCAATTCCGGGTCTTTCAAATGTCCCATTATACAGTCATTTGTTTGGAAAATTGCCACAATACGATTTCAGCATTTTTGCAATGTATAACGAATCGCAATGGGATGGGATTTGATCTGTCACACAAGACTCTAATGCCATTCATGACAAGTGCTGCATGTTCCACCAAGGTGCTTAAGACGGGTAACCCTGAATTGAATTGTAATTATTATCTTATAGAATACGACTCCTCTAAATGATATAGAATTTTACAAACCGCTAAGCACGTGTCTTTGTCTCATCTGCTCGAGGAGGAGGAATGCTAAAATTGGAATTTCGCACAGTTTACCACAGATGTTGGCGTTGGGGCGAATTTTATTTGCACATGCGATCCAACTACCGGAATTCCAAAATGTGCCTTAATTTAATAATTAAACAGCACCACAATAGAGTCTAAATGATGAGAACCCGCCTCACAGTTTTTGATCTACTGACACTGATATGAGTAAAACTGTTTTGCAAACTTTTATGCAATGATATTTGATTTTGTTCCCAAACGTCATAATTAACCATTTAATATTACCATTAATTTGCTAATTAAATAAAGGCATTGTCATTATAGTAAATAATATTTAATTTTTAATTAAATCAACCAACTGTGTTTAATAATGATTTTTCAATGTATTGCATATAAAATTATATGCTCTTTATACATTGGAAATGTTTTCTTTTTTTCATTTAAAAGTCGCACATTGGAAATAAAATAGATAATCCATTAAACCAGTCAATAAAAAGAGTATTGGCAGAACGAAATGCATTAAATTTAATTACCCAATCATTACAGCAATTTAATCCAGAGTCAAATGGATAGTCGTAAAGGCCTTGCTGGGAGGCCAGTTCGTTCCAGAAAATTACTTTCTTTCCAGAGATGGATGACTGAGTGACAGAGTTGACAACTTTAACTGCTCAGCATGGCATACATCAAGGCGGAGTGATAAATCCCCAATCATAAATTGAAATCAAATTACCCTCGAGTTGGGGGGTGAGCACATTACTGCCAAAATTTGTTGCCCGAAGGAATGGGAAGTGACGAATCGTGGAAACGGTGGAGAGAAAGGGAATGATTGAAGAAGTAAAAGGGCCTACCCTTTATTAAATATCGTAATAAATGATTCGCTTGTCAACACAAGACTCTGAAAGAGAGATGGAGGAAGAGAAAGTTGTAGAAATTTCATTTCAAGGCGAGACATAGGGCTTGAAAATTAAATTTGGTTAGGAAATTGAGGAGGTAATGAAATCATGGGGGTATCTCGTGACAGGGTTATTCAATTAGATATTATCACTCGGGCGGCTTCTTCTCTCTTTTTTTTACAGCAAATCAACAATCCAAACTGTCTGAGGGTTTTGCAGAAGTTGACAGCTGAAGACGAATTCAAATAGAAAACACTTTGCTTTTTAAATAATTTATACCAAAAAGGACACTGCCTTGCCAAGACAAACCAGAGAAGTGCAAATTCCATTTCCTGAATAAATAACGAAATGAACTGCCAGAGAGAAGAATTGTCTCCTTCTTGAGACAGTCAAACTGAAGACTGTGTCAACTTACAAAATACTACCTTGATTTCAGTATTTAAACTGGGTTTGTTGATTCAAAAAATGAGAGTAAATTTTTCTGTAGAAGCGAAAAGTGTCAAAATATGTCGTGGAAATGGATCCACTTTAATTCGGTTCAATGACCATAGTTTATTATTGTTCTGTGATGGGAGATGGGAGAAGAGAAGCGCCTGGTTAATCCCATTGTTCTGCTCTATGACGTTCCCGCAATAATTGGTAATTGTTAAGTCTCCCCGAATAATGCTCTCCAAATTGCCACCAAATCACCATTATTCCACGTTAATTTTTCCATTTGTTACATTTCAAGAAACAACCCGTAATTGGATTTTCTACTTAATCATTTTTCAACTTTGTTGGCAATTTTCGTTTTGTTTTTAGCTTTTCGCATTTTTGATCGACGTTAATCAGGTGTATAAAAGCTCAAATTGTTTTCACTAGGATATTGTCTTAAATATTTAAAGAGCTACGAAGAAACTTCCCCGTTTTGACCTGTCTAGACATCACTTTCAATTAGATCCTTATTTTGAGGAAAGTGTTAATTTCCAGTAATACCCTCGAATAAATTGAATTAAGTTTCCTGTTCATTGGCATGACAAGCTGAAAACAGGACTAACTTCTAGGACTTTTTTAATTTACCAGTTTTGATGAAAATATCCAGATGAAATTCCCTGGGAATAAGCGAATACTCAAATCAAGCCTTGTTTTTCCCTGAATTATGCATTTTTTATGTCTAGGACGAGATGAAAAAGTTTGAAATTCCCTGAGCCACACGAAACTAGTTTTATGAATTCGGAAGGCAGGACTGCAAGCTGATAAAGCCCTTTCACTTAATTGGCATAATTCTTTTTGCTGCTGTTTTCCATTTTGTGTACATTCCGGGCAATTTCCCGAATAAATTGGAACTTTTTCATTATTTAGAATCTTGTGTATCACGAGTAAATGGAAAAAGTTGGCAACAGTTCTTGCCCAATTTGGCACACGTACTTTTACCGCCAAATTTAGATGAATTATCCAATTTGGAGAATTGGCCCTCTGGTTATTGTCGACAAACCATTTGTCGTCCACGTCTCCCCCTCGATAAACAAACCTGTGCAAATTTCGTTTCCAATGCCTAATTGTGGGTGAAAGACTTAATTTCTATTGTGCTTTTCTCCATTTCTTCTCCAGCTCTAGCAATCAGTCATTCATATTTGTCCCATCTCTCCCATCTCTCGTGCGCGCCTTAACAATGGCATAATTTTATCGTAATCAGTCTATAAATATCTCTCTTTTCAATTCTGGTTTGTGATGCGAACTTTTATTCCACCATTGCAAAAAAAAACGGAGATAATGCAGAAAAAGAGGCAGTTTCTAATTAAATGGGAAATGTGTTGGTCGGTTCTCGCAATGTTTATCTAATGCGATTTGTTGGTTGAATAATTGCGATTGTTGCCGGGGCTCAAAGGCAGGCAGTGGCTGTGGAAACTGGAACTATGATCTACTCTCTTGGCCTCTTCAGGTGGTGGTGCCGATGGGTTTGGATTATAAAACCGATTCATACTTAATCTCAACCGATTCTTCTTCTTTGCTACTTCTCATTTTAAATCATACTTATCTCTCACACGGTTAATTAATGGGTCAAAATTATAGAGTTTCCGCCATTTCTTCGCCACCCGGTTATTGTTTTAGACATAAATAGAGCAACTACATTTACTTGAAGCTCATTGTTTCATGCGAAATTGTGCGAGCTTCTTCATCTACCCATTTTGCTTCTTTGCAACTGTAGAAAGACTCGTGGTAATCAGCGCTTTGCCGCTCAATTTCACATACCAAAATTGCGATTACGTTTCAGATTGCGAAAATTGGTTAAATAAAAAGCCCATTTGCTCGTAAAGTAGGATATTTGGCTTATGTAGAACAAAATTGAGTCATTTATTATGAATAGAAAGTAGAAGTTCTTTTGCTAATACATATATTCAACTACGAAACATAAAAAGGAAAGATACATAAAATAGTTTCAAAAAACAACTTTTCCTTTAAAAATGGTTTCACGATTAAATTATACCAATTTGATCTAATTTATGTTTCCAGATACAATTCCAGTTTAGAGTTCATACTTTCTTTTATACTGAAAAGCCTATCTAAATAATTTACAAAAAAAAACTACCATAACTCTATTCATAGAAATAGAAACATGATTAGACACGAAAACCACAAATAGGTTATTTCTTATCAAAATCTTTTAAAATAGCAATAACTGCTTCCTGCATTATTTTTAGTCTCTGATATCTTTTATCTAGGAAAGTTGTTTAAAATAGAAATTTGTTTTAATAGGTAAGACCAGATGAAAATGAAATAGAATGATGAAATAATACACTTGGATAAATTAACCATAATAAATTCGTGCTTTATGTAGGAGGATCCATAAAAATAGCAAATGACCTTTATTTTCCTGTCATTGTTAAAAAAATTATAAGAAATTATTAATAAACCCAAAATGGTCATTTTAAGCTTCAAAATATTTAAAAAGAAATTCCTAAAACCTAAGAACCTTTTCGGATTAATTTGTCAGATAACAATTTAAATGATTGAGTTGACATTTATATTTCACAGTATCGCTAAAAGTACTCAGTACAATTGGTTCATAGTATTTTAAGTGACCTTTCATTATTAGATAACTAAGAACACACAATATCCGAAATAAGCTCCTTTTAAGGAGATTTATTAAATAATTTGCAATTATTCTGTGATTTACTGGAAACTGTAGCGAAATTGATGGGAAAACGAAAGAAAAAGTCCATCCATTGTGGCTAATCTAATGAGATCCGTGACCCAAATCGGCCATATGGTGGCATTTGGAGTGTTGCACCTTGTACTTTGAGAAACATAAACATGGAAAACACGAATCGCCAACAAAAGGTTTAAGCAGCACCAACGCAAATCTCGGATTATCATTCATGCCCGGGGTAAGCGTAAGTATTACCTGTGGCGAGAGAGTGGTTTCGGATTTATGAATGGGACTGACTGAGAGACTACGCAAAACCGCAGGCAAACCGCAATAGTAATTTTTGTGAATGGAACAGTGAGAGAGCGACAAGTAATCAGGTTTTCGGTTATTAATAACGCCGCTAACCGGTTGTCATTCACATTTCTAGAATAAGTGGATGTCACCGACAAACATCACCTACACACAATTTCCTGATCCCCGAATCTGGCCATATGTTGCACACCTATTAGCGCTTGATGGAAGCATTAATATTCCGCCGAATGAAAAACCACACAAACGCCTACAATTTTCATTATAGGACAAGGTAATTAAAGGCGTCTGCTGTCTCTGATCAATTCAAAAACTTACTATTTTAAGGCGGATTTCAGATCCTTTGATAATTCAATACTTTTCCTCTCCTATTACGCCTTTAATGTCTTCATGCCTGACATCATTAGAGGATCCGCTCATTCAAAAATGGCACCAAACGGGAGACATATTTTCAATATTTTCAATCACTTAAAGGTTGTCTCTTTTCACTGGGGTATAGAGAAAATCGATTCCTGTTACTCGCTTCTTTTTACACGGATTAAATTTCAAAAGTCAGTCCCGAGAAACCCGAGCCGAGATGTTTCAGTTTTTTTGTTGGTTAGGTATTAAACAGGCCGAAGGAATTCACGCTACTGAATCGAAAAACCTCTTCACTGTCTTTTTTAGTCTTTTCTATACTTGTTTTATTCCAAAATAACCCTCTGTTGTAGGCGGTGTTAAACATCCACTTTCCATTCATATTTCGTGAGAATCGGGAGTTTACTTCCAGGCAGAATTCAATTACTTAAATGGAGTCGCATATAGCATGCAGCCCAAAAGGGGAATAGAACGGGATAATTGACCAGGCACTCCCAAATTCCATCTATTCCCCCATCAAATTTAGATTAGCCCGACTTGCAGTATCTGTTGACTATCCAGCTGGGTATAATGAATTTCCAAATACAAAAGACTCTACCTTTGTTTACTCCAATGCACATTAATGTTATCAGAATATGAATTTACGAAATTTTTGCATGACAGAACGGTAAATGCGATTTTAAGGGATTTTCAAAAGGAAATGAAATCCTTTAAGTACCAGGAAATGAAAGAATTATAGGTTATTACTTGAATATTAACATTTTATATGCAAAATTTATTAATATTTAAATATTCTTATAAGTAATCTTATTATAAGAGATTGTCGATAAAAGACATAATTAATAGTCTTATTGAACTTTTAGAAAAAAAGGTAGAAGAATAATAGAAAACTTTACAAAAGTTTATTTTAAATTGACCTTTTCAGCGAAATTTTGCACAACTGCACAATGACTTTTATTTTAATCAAATAAAGTGTTTAACATTTCAAGCTATTATATTTCGAAATTTAATTCAATGGAGTGGATAACATTTAGTATTTAATTGTATATCTTAATGACTATTTGCACTTAAACTTTGCTAAAATCTGTGATAAATACTCTCACTGCAGTAAGCATTTATCAATTCATAATGGATATTACATTTACCGTAAAAAACTGAATGGGCAATACAACTATAATGAAATTATTAAATTGTTCTAATTATTAAATCTTTTATCCACTTTAAGAGTTAACAGCTTATGAAATATCGTAATTTAAAATTTTATAAGTGGGTGGGTGAAAACACGAATGTTCAATAAAATCGATAATACTTGGATCAACTTGATTCAATTAGCTCAGTATCTGAGAGTTTTTAAGATAAGATCTTTAGAGTGGTTTTAAGGCTAATCAGGGATTTACTTCCATTAAATATGGAATAAATCCGGGACTTCATTCTTCTGACGGCTTATTGTGTTCATTTTAAATAATTTTAATACTGAATTTGAATTATTGTTGAATTTTAAGATTTAATTTATCTTAAAATTCAGTTTCAATTTGAGAAATCAAATCTGTCGCTTAATTTATTATCTAATGGGAAGAAATTGACTGAATTAATTGAAAAGCTTTTAATACCGATAAAGATGGACTCTTTGAGCATTGAGTGTCAGTTCTTCGATTTTAATTAAAACGGAATAATTAACCGGATGGACTTATCAATTGAGAATCATCTCCAGAAAAGATTGGCTTGTGAGGAATCGGCGCCTACACGATCGTTGATTGATATGCAAACACCAACATAAACACCCACTGGAAACCATAAGGTGATTCTTGTAGCTTCCACCCACCTCTGGGCTCAACAACAAAGCCACCGGATCAAGTGAATGGCGCGCGCGTTTTCCACACCAATCCATTAAATCAAATGAATAGTAATTGTTGCTGAAATTCGCCAAATATGGTTTTGCTTGACACACGACGCGCGATGCCCACTCATTGATTGGTCAATCATCATCATCATTTGGATGCGGGCATAACTTTAAAGTGGACAAATTTGTGATTCTTTTCAAACACTTACTTTTGATGATATTTCGAGCGCGAGAGCAGATCACTAAATGACAGTCAAGGCCATAAAGATAAGATCTTTCGTCTGTAAAAAAACAAAAAAATAATTGGATCAGTTTTCATACATATTAATTTGATACATGTCAATATTTGGAGTTGAGAATAGTTCTCTAATTTGAATATCAATCCAGACCAACCTTGAAACACATATTTTAATGAGAGAATACTAATGATATTTAAAAGGTTGATTTTTAAAGAACTAGTTGCCTCAACAGAAATATTAGGAAATTCAGAACTTATTATGCAAAACAATCATTTTAAATAAAATAATCATTGGCGGTTTTTGTATATTTCATTATTTGATACAAAATTATGTTGATTCCTCATAACAACAAGATGATCCAGTTATTAAAAGATCAATGTGTTCTAGTTTTTTGCTCTTGGTGATCTAAAAGTATTGTTAATAGTTATTTATACAACAAGGTCGATAAGATAATTATTATTATTAAACACAAGGGTTCTTTTAAGCCACGAGCGAAGCGAGCGCCTTAAAGAAGGCCCGAGTGTTTAATAATGCTTAATGACCTTGTTTTATACAAAATTGTATGCATTTATAAATAAATTAACAAAAAAAATTTAAAAATTCTTCGAATTTCTGTAAAAATACATCATGCGGCGTTTATGATAAACCACAAGTAAGCGTAGTTCATGAGTTCTCCGATAGGTGGCTTATTTTTAAAAAAAAACACTAACAAAACACAGTTAAGCCACGCCCTTCAAAACTGACGACCATATAAATTTAATGAATTTCTTTTAAATTAAAGTGTGACCTCCACTTTAATAATAAAGAATTCTTTAAAGCACTTGTGCTATAATAACGACTTTGACAGATCAAAATTGAGTGTCATAATATCAATATTAAGCAACAAAAATGCATAAATGGTATTTAATACAGAATACTTTAAAAGTTATCGACATAAAAATAATTGTTTTCAAATAATAATTAATACTTTGAAATGATAATCTAATGTCAAGGATGTTTGTAAAATAACGTTATCAATATGTTATTTAATTTGAATTTCAAATCAAATACCGACGATTAAATGAATGCATTTCCAATGAAATAAAGTCAAACACCAAAGATTGTTAAAGTGCACATTCCATTATTAATATAGTATTGCGTCAATTTACCATAAATAAATAGATCAAATGACGATGTGTATTAATTTACTGATGTTTGTTTGATTTACACTGTTTATATTGATAGCGTTCGTTGATCAGTCAGCATGCTTTCGAAATGAAATGCATTATACCCGGTCATCGGACACTGAACGTTGTTAACGCTTCAGAGACGGCGGCTCCTTTTAGTTAACAATATTAAAACTGAATTAATTATAAACAGAATTTTTCGGCAAATTTATTAAGGAAAACTTTTAAAGAGAAACTTTTAAAATCCATTATCAAAAGGAAGGCCTTGAAGAACCGGGTTGCACTATTCAAAGCTTTTAAGAAGACTGGAAATTTGTTCCCAACTGAGTGAGACTGAAATATTTACACATACTAATGGTATCTGGGAATTGATGGATTAACTTGCTCACCGTGTGTAACATCGACAACAAGCTCAAAACATGCTAATAATAATACAGTTGACATGCACATTAAATCGCATCGTACAAATATTTGCAAGTAAAATGCGACAACTGCATTGCAATTCAGCTGATCAATTATAAATTGTGCTCTAATAAATCTAAATCAGTCAATATTCCGTCACTTTTTGATTTGATTGCAATCAAAACATGGGAATTGAACTATAGATGGGTCACCAATGTGAAGGAGAAAAAACAAAAACTAAATCACACGCTCCAACAGTAGGCTTTTGTTGAACAAGTCGATTTTTGTACAGCTTCATGTAAATCGGAATTTTGAATGTTAAGGATTGTATTAAATTACAGAAAACATATTTTAACAAATGCCAAAGAACACAATACCCCTGATCAGTTCCGAGGAATGTGCGTTCGATTTGGATATGGGAACCTACATAAAATTAAAAATCGAGTAAACTGATTCCGGATCGAAATTCAATCGTATTTAGTCTAGATTTCCCTCAGTTTTATTGGCTGAATTCTTTGAATGAATAATTCGGTTCATGTAAATTATCTCATATGGTTTCAAGTGACTTATCTCGTCATTTAATATTAGTCGTTCATTTGGGATTAGAAATGCCCATTAGGTCTGACCAGCATCTATTTTTTTCTGTTTAGTCGTCTGGCTGGGTTTCGAATTTTATGACAACTGTACTCTTAGTTTTAGAGACGTTTTTCTTCTCTCCAGTGAGACACAGAGTTCTGGGGAAAATGTGAAATCACTTGCAGCATTGCCCACCAAACACAATGAATCAGCCAGACCACGTCCGCGCTGGACTGCGCAAAAACCGAGCGACATTCAGACAAAAAGCAAGCAGAGCTGGGTAAATCACACGAAACCGACATGGTTGAGGAATTGCAAATTAAAAATGGAGAACTATAATTGAAATAATAACATTTGCCGAAGAGAACAATACACGATGGCCTAACGTAAGACCAGGTTATCACCTACTGTGCTAAAGACTGGAGCGTTTTAACGGGATTAAAAACCAATTTCCAATCTTTCTAATTGATTTTTTCAACCTATTTATTTCCACATAATCGAAAAGAGTCTTCTATAATCCATTTCCAATATTATGACTGTTCTGGACACGACACGATTGAAGGAGTTTTTCGCCAGAAGAGAGACAATAGCCATCAGATATAAAACCCCATTAACAATACGCCTTCAAGTTTGTGTACAACATTTAGCGGATAGCGCATTTTGTTTATTGCCATTTGAAATTTTAAGACAAAGAATAATACAACAATTACTCATTAAACACGCTTTTTGTGTTCTCTCTGCCTCAAAGGAATATACGAATATATCACTACAGTTCTGTCTTGTTGCCTATTTTGCATGTTGAATAGTTTAGTTACATAAAACTCTATCGTTTCATTTTCGCAACATTGCACAGAGCTGAGAGCAATCATCCATTGTGGATTCGTTTCTATGTGGCCACGCTTTTTGCGAAATAAGAAAACTTGTCAACGCGCGGTTTGCAAATTTATCATCAAATAATTGAAAGACGACGAAAGTGCCATCACGACCATTTTCGCGAATACTAATGGCAGTTATGAAACTTCTACGAGTCCCTGGAATACATTCAATTTACGATTATTTAAAGTTAAAGCATTAATAAATATAACTTTAAAGATATGCGAAAACCCATAAAATCTTATCAGGAACCATTTTTTCATAAAAGATTGAATCGCTAAAATCAAGATTATTTCCATTTCGACGAAATTGCCTTGTAATAAAAACTTTTCTACAAATTGAAACTTTAAATGTTTTGTAAAGTAATAAATTATATCCCCTATAAGTTTAAAATTTAATACGTGACTTGAATTTTATTTGTAATAAAAATCAATATGTCGTTTTTTGGTCAATACCTCAAAATTATCCCATCAATATGTCGTCTGAACTCTGAATTATTCGTGAGAACTTTCATATTGGATTCTTTCCTCAATCTGGAGATATGAAAATTCCCCATAAATTAATTAAAAATCAAACAATTTTTGTTGGCCATAGTTAATTGATAATTAATTCCAATTAATTTCAGGAAATCATTTTTTGGAAGAATACGACGACGTCAGAGATATGCCCGGAGAAAGGCCTGCGAGCGTGAAATGGACCATGGCAAGACGAAGAAGTGGAGAAAAAGCGAGCCGGCAATTGTTTTGATGAGACATTGCATAACGGACTTGAGAAGGTTGTTTTCTCTCTTCTGAATTCAGTTTCACACATTTGGCAAAAGTCTCTTTTATGGCCTTAGATGGAACGAACGCACAGAGGAGAAGCCTCGTTAATGCGATCTTTGGTCACGGCTGCTGAGAAAAATGTGTTGGTTCCTTGAAAAGGAGAAAAAATCTCATCTTTCCTTTGTCCCAAAGCAAGCCACCCGCAGCCGGTTCTTGAGTTTCCCATCGGAAACCATCTGAAAACATAGTAGGCGTCAGGGGAAGGAATGCATTTCTACCTGCGACGATCAAAAGTAGTGAAGATCACTTGGAATGGGAATTTTTAATTTGAAAGTCGATCTGCATTGGATCTGTGATTTATTTCTATTCATTTTTCATGAGATCCACAGCAGTTGCAGAGTGTAGATAGCGTTTGAAGGTCGTTTTATATTGCAATAAAGCAAAACGTGCGAGAAATAATGATATGATGATGGCGAATTGGAGTTTAGAAATCGCGGAATTGAGTATCAAATGTGGTTATAAAATGAGACAATGCTTCTAATTAATTTCTGTATGTCATAACGGTATCATTATATTGTATTTTTTCACTCCCATTTGAATTCTTTCAAATGCGATCTAGTTTGATCGTCACAAACTGGAACTGGATTTTATTTTTTCTTCACATTTTACCCCGGTTACTTTGTTCAGAGCGCGCCACGCGTATTACGTTTATCGGTATGATTTTCGATAAGAGGCAAAGAACAAATAATTGCCCGAAGAGAGTGTTAAAGAGGAAAGAACGACACTAACGACAATTTTCGATTTCCTTCGCTCAGCAGCAATAATTATTTTAGCAAATCACCTCAGGCGAAATGACAAAAGCAAGATCTTTTACTGATCGCGCCCAGCATAATGATCTCCATATTCCGGAAACTGGGATTATAATAAGAAAATTTGTATAGAGACGAATAATTTCATATGATAAATCTTAAGATCACCTTCTTTTCGGAATTTTTATGACATTTTTGTTTTGAGAGCAAATTCTTTTCGGATCTCCTCCATTTGTTGGTTGCTTTGTTGGTGATCATCATGACTGATCACAGACAGCAGTGAAAAACAACGAATCGTATAATGAGCATGAGAATTGGATAATTATTGGAGGCTGTGTTAATTAGTGTGACTGTGGGGCCCGAAGAGAGACCTGAGAAAAGACAAGAGCAAGGTGTTTTCGTTCATAGAAACAACACGGCCCAGGTGAAACATAATGGAAATTGTTACAATCGACCCCGTTTGTAAAAAAATTCAAAACGCAAAATTCGCATTAATAGGCGATTTTTGCCATCAAAATTGAGAGTTGGATTAATTTTTTTCGGCTGATTATTGCTAAAATTAGACAAATAGTTTAAAGATAATTTTGTGATTAAACTAAATTATCTGCAGAGATTTGTGTTCGCCTTGCCATGGGCGATATTTCAATTAATTACCGAAATCGCAACAATACAGCGCAAAAATAATTTGAATACTAATTTTCATAGCAAAAAATATGTGGAGCTCGGTCCAATTTTGGCCTGGATTATCTTATTAGTGCGTAATATCGCATTGTGTTAAATAAGCGTGCCCTCAATTTATGATAAACTGATTATGGCTAAACGGATGGGAAACCGAGGAATGGGCTGGGAATTGAATTTATTATTCCCGGATTATTTCCGCACTCTTCCCGCATTGGGGCAGCAGTAGGCATTGAGTGAGAAAATAGGCAAATTTGGTATGCAAATTCAATTCAATTCGGATTGCCAATGTATTGTTTTTCACACATTAGCCGAGACTTATTCCTTCTCTATTTCGAGCCCAATCCCGCATATAATGTGTGTTCTATGGCACTTCGGAATACATCCAGCCCGGAAGTGATTGCCACTGAAGCTCGGAAAAACCGTTTAAGGCCATTAAAAGCCAGGCAGAAAAAAAAACTATAGAAAAAGAAAAAAGATGAGAAGGAGGAGTCTTAAAATTTTATTTTACTGTAATTCCTTTGGAATCCAAAACGGCGCACATTCCAGAATACTTTTGTGACCAAATGGGGATAGATAAATCCGGCACAAATTACTGGTTCCGTAAAGGTCGATTAGGCGCCCGTGCAAAGACCGAGTCCCGATTTTGAAATGACAAGGGAATGTTAATTATAGTCGGATTCAATAATTGCCGGTTTCGATGATCGAAAACAGTCATTTTCAGCCATTGGATTCTGTAATTATACGGTCATCTTGTTCCTCTGTCACTCTCGGGATTAATTTTTTATTGTTTAAGACTCTAAGCCTAAAAAGAAGACCCATCTCTTGGGACAGATGATGGGACGCGTGCATTTTTATGCATTTAATGGACACTCATTTCCAGAACCCATTTCTCGATATTGATTTTAAGATTTACGACATTTTATTGAAAATTATCTCATTTTGGATAATTTTTGGCTTGTGCCTCTCTTTGCAGCTTTAAAGCCGAAGCAGCGACATAACAGGAAGCTGGAACAGCTGCCTATCGAGTGGATTTGGCTTTTAGCGTAATAAAAGAAAAAGACTACATTTTATTTAGTGTTTTTTTCTTTCTTTCACATTAAATGAAATAAAAAATGAACCACACAGTTGGCAATAAAATTGACCAAATTTCCTTTTTGGAGGTGTTTCACTAATGGATGCAAACTGGCTTCCAGTTTTTCTGTTTTTTTTTCTTATTTTTTAGGGTAATTGGTGCAACAGTTTGATTCCGCCTCTCTTTCTCTGGGCTTCAGTTCAGCCTCCACTCGTGGTGGTGATTACATATTTAAAAGGCCATCAAAGCGCCAAACAATTTAAATATCTAATTTAGAACACGATAAATTTGAACGGTGGAAGAGGCAGTGAATTTTTAATCGAAATTTTAGTAATTTGCGCCAATGTTTTTACCCAACACTCGTCTTCTCTCGTGCATGGTATCTCGACTTTCTCGAATTTGTCATAGTCCACGACCAGACGATTAGTAATTTATTTCATAACTTTGGGGCACTATCTCTATCGCGAGATGAGGTCTTTAAGGTACGATATATTTCATGGTCAGGTTTGCTGCTGCTGCTGCTGGTCACGGTACTCTGTCCCCGATTAATGACTATCAAGGCAGAGTGAAACAAAACACAGAGGGGCACATCACATCTCTTCCATAGCCCCAATTCGATTAATTAGAAACTCTTTTAATGTTATTGCTTCTCGGTTTTGGTATAATTAATTACATGGCAAATACCCGCGCTGAAAAGTGGAAGATTACAGAGAGCTGGCTTCTCTTTGCGAAAGACCATCATCATCGTGGTGTGTATGGAATAATAGAAATATCCAAGTGCTCCCCAAAATTAGGCCCGAAAATAAATGAACCAGATTTCCCAACTGGATCGTGGTCGAGTTTAGATTTGCATGTACATCACCGAAATGAAAATTAACCAGAGAGATTAAGCTCAACTTAATTGGTCCCAATCCACCAAATGATGTAATATTATTAACCCATTTAATTATATAAAATTTTGTGAAAATCGACATCATTTTCAATTAACATCGGCTCCAAGCCAATTGAAGATCCATTATTTTATGGAAAATATTCCGCAATTCAATTCAATCATGTTCACTTTTCTACATTTAATTAATTTATGCCCAATATCATCGGATTTGGGGGGTAATTGGGACAGTAATTACTTGTAATTGATTTTGTATATTTTAGTAATTTATTAGGTACATCACCATTACATTGTTTTTGTTATGTAAATATTAAAATTCTGGAAAATTCATGAAATTGTTGTAGTAAATCCCAATATTATTTGTTTGATCAATTAATTCATTTTTGGCGAGATAAAAAATCAATTTAATATAATTGATTTATGAATCAGCAATTTTATATAGTTGATGAGTAATACCCATAAATAATTTAACAGTTTTTATTAATTGAGCTGATTAAATTGTCATAAAAACAACATAAATATCTCACAATCAATCAACACAGTTTCAACCTTGGTGATTTCCCAGTTTTATGTTGTTATGGAGATTTTAAATGAAAATAATTAAATTTTAAATTCCAAAATAAATATTTAAACAATCAATTCAATACAAATTAATTTGTATTTCATAATTTTTCAAGGCCCTTTGTAAATTATTGACATATTTCAACAAAATGTCATAAATTGTCTAAATAAATGAGTTCATTAGGAAAATTGCTTCAAGAAGAGTAATTAATTTTGGGAAACAGATTTGAAATCATTATTTAATTGCCTTTTTTGTCCAAAAGTGATATCATTCATCATCTCGTTTGTATATCATCTCTTCTAATAGACAACAATTCCATCAGCATCCATTGCCTTAATAGACTCCCATCTCTCTCCAAACAAAACCCATAAATGGGGCTGATCATTTCAATTTCGAGGAATTAATAACTCTGACAGAGCATCATATAGTATTTGGCGAAAAATTAATAATTTGAAGTTGTTGAAAGGCAGGGCAAAAGTTGAGTTTGGATTGAAATCTAGAGATGAAATTGGAAAGAAGATGAGGAGGAGGAGGAGGCGGATGGGGTGGAGAGAAAGAGCTAATAATGGATTCCATTTAACACTTATTGTATGCTGAATAAATAGATCTTTGATGGAGCCTCCTCTTGTGACGAATCTCAACCCGAAAAGAAAAAAAGTCCGGCAATCTGGTTGTGGATTGTCACCAGTCCCCACTGTTTACTGCACTTCAAGTACTTGCCCATTAAACGGGTTTCCAGATGGCTCAAAAATGTGGTAAAACAGCAAACACACAAAAACCACACTTAATAATAATAAATAATAATTAGTCATTAGAAGAAGAAAAAACTAATTTTGCCAAAGACAAGTGCACTTCTGGAATTCCTTAGCAGCAGCTCATAAATGTGTGGTGAGTAAAGTGTGTGTGTTTCGCAAATATTTACCCGCATTAATCGGCTTTAAATGCCCTCATGTAATACAATTTGGACCATGCAAATTTAAATTCTATTGATTCTCTTCGCTCTGCTCAATTCCAAATTCCCTCAATGTGTGCGCGATGAGATGTGTAAAAAATCAATTTCGCCAATCACATGCCAATAATGGAACGTAATCTTTGTGTAATTTTCATTAGCCGTGATCAATTCGTATGAAATTCGCCAATTTCCATTTCGATTTACCACCACCATACTCTAGCTCTTGTTGTTTCCATTTTTCCAGAGAAGTCAACAACTGGCAATGACTCAAGGATGAAGTAGCTCTATGGAGCGCCGGAATTTCTCATTCATTATTTAATTGAGGTGTCAACAACGCGTGTTTTTTCTCCATTTTATTGCTATTTGTATTGGCATTTGTCTTGGAGAGTGGTTCTTTACAGGTGTTTTGAATATTGATAACTTGTTTCAGAAGCTGACATCTCTTCGTGACACCGCTAATGGGAATTCCTGATAAATCGATGACGACAAACTTCAAATTGGCATTTACGCGCGCGCTATTCCGAAAAATTTACATTACTTAACTAACCATTGAAAAATTAATGTTACATAAAAGACTGGAATTTTAAATGATCGCCTTGAAAGGTAAAAAATGAGTTTTATTGGTGTAAAATTCAATTTTCTTGTTCATTTGGAAATTTAACTTTTCTAGGTAAAATTACTATTGTTTAACCAGGCCAAACATCTGAATTGAATTTATTCCCAATTTATGACTACATTACTTAACAGAAAAAGCATCTCAAAACTTTACAGCCAAATTAAGTGCGAGTTTTCTTTTTATTTTATGACACAATAGCGAATAAAAATAACAATAACAGTAAATTGGGCTATAAAAAAGGAAGATATTTTAAGTAATTTGGAGTTTATTGTTGCAAATTCAAAACAATATAGGCGCATGTTGATAAAATGGTACAGTTTATGGAAATTGTGGAGGAATCTCCAAAAATTGGGAGTCAAACTCCAAAACGCAAACGTTACGCAATGTTAAACAATATGGAACTTTCTCCATAAATTAACTAATAAGCCACCAAACAGATCTTAATGATTTGATAAAGTTTCATTCAAATCAAAACATGTTTGAGATAAATTTCAAATTTAGATCCGGTCTTTTTTATATTGAAATTAGAGACCTAAATCCTTTGATTTTCGATAATTGTTGGATAATTATAGTTAAGGGCATTCAGGAATTTAAATTCCTAATTGTCGTTACGAATTAATTTATTGGAAATGCCTGTAATTTTAGAATACCTAAAATCAGAATGGAAATACCTTGTAATCCTCTCTCTTTTTGTTGATGAAATCCCTTTCTAATACAAACATGTGAACAGAAACCCTTTTGTTGGAACGACAATAGATTATTCAAATAGGTGATCTGTCCATCCATTGGGGAGGGATCTGTGCCTATCTGCCTAATTAAATTATCCCCAGTAAAAGAGCGCCCAAGAATTCCATCCGAAACCATTTGAATGATAATTAACAGAACTTTTACCCAACACAAAACCCACCTGTACCTTTTTCAGAGCATTCCAGACAATAATTTCGGGCCTAATTCTCCACTCTACTCACTTTCTCACTTCGCCCGGGTAATAATCATCTCATCCAGGCCGGTAATGGGTGTATTTCCCACACCGATCGATTATTGCTCCATTCCGAGGCGAGACGAGACGAGGAAATCTCCATTCATAGCCCAATTTTCATTCAGATTTTTCGTAGGCCCCATTGCAGTTGCGCTCTTTCTCTCTATCACTCTTCCAATGGACCAGAACCCATTTAATTATTCCACCTCTGTCTCATTATTTTCGAATTTTGTACGCCAGATATTCCAGAATACAATTCCCCATTTCGATTCAGAAATAACTTATATAACGATCGAATTGTTCGGCCCAATAAAAAAGAGTCTATAATAAATCACACATTCAGAACAAATATTTGACTCATTTGTGTCAATAGAAAGACTCTTCTGCTTCAGCTGCTGCTGATGAGAAGCCAAGAATCTTCGGATCTTTGGAAACACATTCCAATATTATTAGCTATTGACCGGGACAATGAAATGCCGATGACAATAGGACACAGGTATGGAATTCAAAATAGATAAAAATTTATCGAATAGTCTTCAAAGGCACTTTATTAGGATTTATATGCGGATATTTTGTAAAGATTTTTTTAATATAATTTATGGTTTAAAGTATCTAATTGTTTATTAATACTGCAAGAATCTTAAATATTTTATTTTAAAAACATGAGAGTATGATTACGATTGTCTAGTATAATTTGATATAAAAAAGATATGGAAATTTTGAATCCATTAAATAACTATTATAATTATTCAAATAAATAATTAAATAATTAGTTATGTTAATTGTTTAGATAATCAAAAGATATTCATTGATACTATTTATTATTATAAAGTTAATTTAATTCATATTTTTATCAATTTATATAAGTTTTAGTGAATTAAATGATACAAATATATTTCAATTTACTTATTTTATTTAAATTAATTGTTTATCTTCCTAGTATTATCCCATTTATCAGGAATTGATTATTAAAGACAGTGAATCAAAAACATTTTCTATACTACAAGTTAAGTAAATACAAGATTCCCTGAATAACCATTGAAATACGTAAGTAAATATTTGTTGCAAAACTAATTACAGCTTCTGCTCAAAACCACAGGAAATGTTAATTAATTGGATTTACAGAACTAAATGACAAGTTGCAATGTCACAGATTAATGATTCAATAATTGACCAAGTTTCTTAGAATTAAGAAAATTAATTTTTGTATAAAGAAAAAACTCCCCAATTCTCAAAGATTTGTTTGTGCAACTACAACGAGGTAAAGTTAGCTTTAATTCGTCATCATCAAAAGGGTTTTTATACTCATGCATGATTCATTTTTTGCAATTGTCTTGAAAATATACTAAGTATGATTAAAGTACTGAGCACCTTAAAGGGTATTTACGCACTAGGGCGAACAAGATAAACATTTTAAAACTCAAATCACTGAAATATATAAGTTTTTTCTATGGATTGGATTGAAAATAAGAATTTTCCATAAATCACCAATGATGTCTAGTAACCATAAATGGTAGATCACTATCAGAACGAAATAAAAATCTATTCCATATGACGATCGTGTGCCTGGAAAGCGTAACAGAACATGGTCTTTTAAATACCATATATTTATGCGGCAGACGATAGCTGATTTGCATAAATTTCATTTTCAATTGTCTTGTATCTATCTAACGTAAAGAAGAAGACTCTCTTTTTTGTGCTTCTTCTACGTTTCGCTGATTCTAAATGGTTTTTGCGAAAAAGACACTCCTCGTTCCGGCATTTGTTTTTGTTTGCATGGAACAAATATTTTTCGCTTCTTTTATTTTCCACATAGCAGAAGTGTGATTTACTAATAACTGATGATAAAATTTTACATAAAAAATAATTTATTCCAACATTTAATTAAGTCGTTTTAATCTTCAAAGATAAAGTTTATTTATAAACTTTGTATTAATACTTTGGAATTCTAAGAATTTAAAAACTCCTTTAGACTAAACAAACTTGTAAAAGTTAAAAATATCTTTTACTCACCCTTAGAGATCCAGCAGCAAAAAGGTGATTATAATCCAAAAATAGCGCCCCGAAATAGAATCCAATATCTTGAGACTGAAGGGCTAATCGCTCACTGATTTATTTCACTTTTAAGCCGGCACTCTTAAGAACTTTGAACTGTTATCCACTTTACACTTATGAATTTTTATTCCATCAATATATTTTGTATTCCTTTTATCCTCACTTTTTTGTTTCAAAAGGACTCAATAAATATTTTCGTATTTTTCACAAATTTTATAAAACACCAAATATAATAAAAAAAAAACCACGAAATAATAATTTTTATTTCCAACTTCTCGACATTATCACCACCCTATATGATCACCGACACAATAATAATAATAATATTAATATTATTAATATTATTATGTTTCCAAACAATCTGCTGTCGATCATTGGCAACTGTAGTTTGAATTTGAAAATGCCAGTGAAAAGAGAAAGAATGCTTGAAAAATGCAAAGGAGTGAGTGAGATAAACATAAAATGATCTTTCACGTACTTTTTATGTCGTAATTTAAATTTTGAAAAAAAGGAACGTTTCGATTCAACGATTTCTTCATGGTTAATTGAAAATGAATATTTTTAAAATCGTTATTGCATTAGTCGAATTATTATTCAAAAAGTTTTATGTTTATTTGGTCATTAAAATTTCTATATCTAATTTATATAATCTAATTCTATATTTCGCTAAACCTAAACGTATACATTTATATATTCATTTTTAATACACCGATCGGAACTTCTTGTAATTATTTTACCATTCAAATTTAATTCGATTTTTGTATTTATTTAATATAATTATAGTTATTTAAACAACGTGTAGGAAAAATGAACCATAATTAAACTCTAGTGTTTAATTATGTGTTTTTTCAACTAGTTTCTACAAGATTTTATACGATTCGCATATTTATTAGCTATTTTTTCGCAATATATGAAGTAAAGAATAAGAAGACAACCCAGTACTAAATTAAGGTCTAAACACATACAATTAAGGGAAGTTCTTGTCAGGCGAATAGAACTTTTGGTCTCAATTTTTCAAAAAAT
>JXOV01015482.1:3694-19503 GCA_001014945.1 Clogmia albipunctata
TTCGATTGATTTTGTTAATTTTAAGTTATATTTTAAGGTTTTCAAATTAAAACACCCATTGAAATGATCGAGAAGTGTTTAGATGTGATTTATTGTGCGGAAGTTGTGTTTCGCTGAAGAAAAACAAGAAAATTGTGGAAATTTAAATTATTGAAAAATGTTTAAGTTTTATGTAAATTACGTATAAAATAAAGATATTGATTTTTATAAATTGAAGATGCAATTGTATTTATCCTATTGATTTGTTATTTTGGTCTAAAATTTAATTTTCAGGTGACAAAAAGTGTGTTTTAAAATGTAGTTCGCCGGGCTCATTAATATTTCACCTCATATTTAATTTATTACTTAGTTTTTCTATGTAAAAATATTAGGAATGTGTTCTAACTATATCCATTCTTCGTTTGTATTACCAAAAGTAAAATAATATAGCGCCAAAATAAAAATATCTTTGAAAAAACCTGAAATACGAGTTCGTAACGCTGCTTGAAGAAACGGAAAGAATTACTATGTATGTTTTTGTTGTTGATCGGTGGACAATGAACATCGAACTTAGTGAAACCGACCCCAACAAATGGTTTTTCAACATTACAGTAACTATTTGCTTTCAGTGTATTATTAGCCAGCTAATAGCACCTAGTTGTAAAAGGATTCGCCCACTTTATTTATATTTTTGCGCCATTACGTATAATTATGAATATTATTTTGCAATGTTATTGACAAATATTCCAATTCTAATGTTTCTATTTTAAATGACAATTTAATGACGTCATGGTGTCATACACCAACAAAAACCACACCTCATTAAAAAGACATTAATATGATTATCGGCTTTAAAATACTTTATTGTAATTTATGAATTAAAGCTTTTATTTAATTTGAAAATTAATTAAATTAAAAAGCTTTTAAAGAGTAGGTTTGCATTTTATAATAATTAATATCGGTATCAAAAAATAAAATTATATTTAATTTGTCAAGTTAAATATTCTTTGGATTATAAATATTTTCATATTCAATTTTCCAATAGCGTTTCACTTGTCGTAAATGTCAAGAGGGTATTGTGAAATAATTTAATGAAATTGGGTTGCAAAACAGAAAATATATACCATTTATATTTAATGAATGTATGCTTAAAGATAAACATATTAAAGGTCATTTCTTTAATTTTATAAATCCGGTTCATATTCAAGGTCGAGGTTAAATATTTACAGCAAAATGAATTCTGTGATTCTTAATTTCTTAAGAAAACCTTGAGTTTAAATATACTCCTCTTAAACATATTTATTTGTTTAAACATTAATCATATTGGATGTACTGGAAAATATTATTATTTAACTTGGAACAATGAAAAACAGTCATATTTGAATGGAATACGAGCTGTAATAGCGTGGTATTAGGATTTGATCAGGGAATCCTGTCATTACAAGTCCAATTACTAGCACAGTTATTAACTGTTTACTGTTGGCTATCATTTAAATAATTACGTATAAAAACGTGAAAAATTTGAAAGCTATTTTATCAAACCCATAAAAACTGCTACTTAAAGAGATAAGACCAATTTGTTTTCGTGTTTCTGTAGAAACACTAGAGAAAAACTAAAGCCCTTTGTGGTGGTTTTATTTTTAGTACCTGATAACATAACAAACAACAAGCCAATTTCAATTTGGACATGGAATTCCCCGGGTAGAAGAACGCCCCCGGCAACATCCAATCTAGCCAGTGACTGGATGATTTTCAATCAATTCAGTCCTCTTGGGTTTGCGAATTTTCTCCACATCTTTCAGATATTCACACACAACACATACACGCGCTCAAGCACATTTTCATATTTTCTGCGAATAAAAAAACTTTGCTCAATTTAATGGGAAAGGCATACACACACACAGCAAATTGAATTGAGTCCTCCCCTTGTTAAATTAAAAAGGTCTCGTCCGAGCATCGTCTCCCTGTCATCTCATCAATTCCAGTCAGCAACTGATCCATTGCCGTTTAATGTTAATTTCCAGAGAAAGATGTCGTCTACGAAATTCATATTCCCAGACGCGGGCAGGGGCAACACAAAAAATGGCATTGGACCTGGCCAGAGAGCGCTCCGAAATTGGACGCTAAAGTGTCTCCAAATGTACATTAATGTCATGCAGAAACAAAAGTAATAAATATTCCCGAAATTAGAATATTTTATGGGGCCACCCTTTGGGATGGCGTCGAGGCTGCCTGCAATAATGTGTGTCCTTCTCTATCCATCCCGGCCATTACTCATCGCCCCACAGAGCAGAGCCCCAGCAACAATCTCAAGAGAAACGTCCCGCCCAGACAGAGCAGCCCTCCTCAACGTTATGGAAATATTTTACGAGCAAATTATGACGGGACCCGTTAAACAAGTCAATGGATGGAATAGATGAATTTCATCCCGTCAAACTTGGGAGGATGGGGCGTGGGATTTGCGTTTGACTTTCAGTTCTCCTGGCCACGGCCAACAGCAGCTAAGCCTCAGATGTCTGACATTAAATAACTGCGAACCTGATTGAATAACCGGATTACGCCATTGATAATCATCTTCCAATTTAATGCCCCCTAAGCCTCTTCATAAAATCGGGGATTTTAAACACTCGCCCCAATACACTTCCACACTCGTCCATTCACTCGAAATCATCTATTTAACGTTGAATATTTAAGGCGCCATTTAACCGAAATAATATTTGCCAAAAGTACATGTTTAATACGTTTTAACAACATCCATTGATTTGTCTTGCAATTACGTCCAAACCAAATGACTTTTAATGATGAAAACTCTTCCGATTAAAATAGAAATTTCGTGGAAATTCACAAGATGTTCAAAATCAAAACAAATTAATCTGTAATCAATATTTGATATAAATTATTACGAAACAGTTATTTTTGAACTTAAGTACAGGTCTCTTCCCTTAATTTAGAAATTAAACTTTCATCCATATTGTGGTGGACTTTAAAACAACTTTAATATACTGATCTTTGTTCTTGTTTGATGTAAGACAATCTTCCCAAACTTTACAAATTCAATAATATTTTATTACTGTACTTTATGTAATAAAAACTGAAAATTTTAAAAAAGAAACCCAAAAAGGAGGGTCAATAAGTTATTTAAATTAAAACCGTATAACGCTCTCATTAAAAAAAATTATATATGTTTACGTGTACTCAAAAAATTTTCCTGCCATATGTGCCATATTTTTACATGACTTGATCTAAGGGCACAAAAATCATTGAAGTAAAATTTTACTTCAATTTTCTAAAAATTAATTTTATTATATCAAAATAATTACATAAAAAGAAACACATTTTTTTAAAAATTTCATAAGAATGAAAAAATACCTAACAAAGAAAAAAATAAAAATACCAAAATTGGAGCATCGAACCTGTATCCTAAAATTTAATTATCATGTTTTTACCAATTAAGCTATTCAAATCACTGAATAGAAGTGTTAAATAGTGATTTTTATGGGAATAATTGTTCAAAATCTACATATCACATTAAAAATTCTGAGTGTATGGAGTGACTACCTAAGTTTAGATCATTCTCCCAAGTAGGGGTCAAACTATTACAACTTTAGCCTCTCTTACAGATAAATATTTGAAAACCCGCTAGACTTCGTATACCCAAGATGAAAAGTCTCCATATAGCAGCAATAATAGACATCTAAAGACACTGCATAATTCTTAACTTGGTTAAGTATTGATAGGCATCTAACCGCGCAAAGCGTGCCGCGATTTCTCACTTTTGCAACAAACACACAGTGAGATTAATTTATAGCTTTGTTTGAACACAATCCAAATGGCTTCTTTTATCATTTCGGGATTTGTTATAAACCGTGAGACTACCGATACATACTAAAGACTTTTAATAGTCGAAAAATGAACTGCAACTGATCAGTGTGTTCCTTACCAGAGAAATTCGATTTGATTCAGACCTCTTCCGAATTAAACAACGAACTAATGCTCCATCTTTTTTATTCTCGAGACATTATTCATAACGATTAATTTCAGCATTTAATCTTTGAAAAGTTTTACGCTGAACTGCAATGTGACGCGATATAAGAGCGTAATGTACTGCACTATGATAAAGAAAATATTGTAAAAAGAGTACTATTAGTAAGATAAGTCTACACCATATTGATAAATTCCTTTTTTATTCTATTATTTCTTAATTTTTTCCTCAAAATTACCATTTTAAATTTTAAGAACCAATTTTAATGAATTTTTTTAATTTGCAAATAGAAAATATAAAACACTTGCATAAAACCGAGTGCTCCTGATCAGAGACTCGATTAGTATTCTGGTTCGCATTCTACTGGTAATTAATTGGACTTAACTGTCGCTAAATACCTGAACAAATCGAAATGTAAACGAGGTTTGCACTAAAAGCGCAATAATTTCAACTAAACTCACTGGTCCACTCCCTGAGCCGAACACCCATTTGCATAATCACCACCGGTCCAATAAATTCCATGTTTGCCGATCCATTCATTCAGGTATTGGCAATAACTTTTGAGCTTCTGGTGGCCAGACACATGTGAAACGAGGTTTAGATTGCGGAGTGGAAATAAAAACTGTATTAAGCACAACACCTGTTCCCATAGAACCTCTTTCCTTTCTCTCCCGCTAATCCAATGGCATCGCGCATTCATTTGGAATGGAATTATATATGGACAGGAATAAAAACCGCATGAATTCCGCGTTCAATAGCATCGACGATGATTATTTACGTTAGTGAAAACGTGGCCATAATGAGAATAGGGCTATTGTTAACCGCTTCATCCTTCCCATTCCTTCTTCAATGGAGAGGAGCAGAGGGCGTCATGGCGTTTCCTCTGATGGTTTATGCGTCAGACATGAACTCCCAACACGTACAGCACACTGTTTCTGAAGGATCAGAATCAGGAGGAGGAGGAGGAGGAGGAGGAGAAGGAGGGAAATGATGATTGAAAGGAAATTCAATGAGTCTTGATTTCTTTGCCTCTCTCTGTGCGAGGCAATTTAATTGGGAATAGAGTTTATCGATGCGATTTCCCATTGAACAAAATTCAATTAGTCTAGATTTGGGAGAGAGGGAGTGAATGCGGTTTGCTTTAATTTGGCCAAGGAAAATCATCATCATCCCCAAAAGAGTGGTGAAAATGAGCTCGCCCCAGCTTGGATTACCACTGACTGGCTCAAACACCAGGCCAGCAGTTGTTCCGCAAAACCACAAAGTATTTTCTGGGAATAAAAATGAATTGCCATAAAATTCTGAAATTCTCTTCTTTAATATCGTCTCCTCCCAGAACTGGGTCATCTGGGTTTGTGACTCCGCGCGCCATTTATTACCGCCTTAAATTCCGAGCCACCAATTCTTTTAGTAATGTAAATTTTTTCGCTCAGGGAAATCCATTTAAGTGTCAATCTAAATTTATGGCCAGCTTCCACGACCCGTTTCCGCGCCCCGATCGAATCCACTCTCTGTGCCCAGAAAGAAGCCAGCCAGCAGCAGTGTCACCGGATATATTTCACGAAACATGGGGCACTTTGTAGCGAGAAGCGTTTCCTCCATTAAACACACACATATCGCTAATCGGAACACACATTTATAAGAAAGTCCTGCTGCAAAGGTGGTGGACTTTTGCACAAAAGGAAATTATAATCATTACTCGGAATTAATTGAATTATAAAGCAAATACCGAAATAATTAAAAATTGTGCAGAAGCAGGTCACCAATTGCATGCCGGGTAGTTTCAAGGGGGACATGTGTTCTATGGCTGATCTCGGAACTATACACTTTGGTAGTGTTGCCGGCCCAAAGACAACAGAGTTGAAAATTTTTAATGGGAAAACGTCCGCTTCTCGAAAGTTTTTAATTTTTTACAATGCTCTGTTCGCAATTACGTTTTATTGCTCGATTACCGAGAGATTAAAACTTTGCTGCTCGCCCCAAGGAGCAAACAGAAAAACAATAAGGCCAGAGGAGCACCAGCAGCAGCAATAACAAGAACAGCGAAATCGGTGAAAATAATAATTAAATTTTCTCATTGATTGAATTTTGTTATTTAATTTTATCGCCCGGCTTTATCGCCAACTAACTAAAGGACGACCGGCCAGGACGAGGATGAGGAAGAAGAAAAACTAATTAACTTTTTCCTCGGGGCACCACACAATGCCTTTACTATGCGCTGCGATGGCCATAATGACTCTAGTTTAATGGAGGAGAGCCGGGCAAACATGTGAGCGCCACTAAGCTGGTCATAATGGCCAGGTGAGGCCACTAATGATCCGCTTTTCCGACTCTCATCCCAATTCAAATTCTGGCCAATATTAATTCCCTGTCTATTGTTCCGGCAATAGTGGTGCTGCCATTTAATCGGGACAACCCAATTATCATTATCGTCATTCTTTCGGCGTACGAATGAGCCTAATCCCAAATTACATTCCACGTTCCTGTTTGTATAAAATATTATGACTAGCATTGGCGTGAAAATAGAGGAATTCATTTTGCAATGACGCGCCAAATATTATCAGAGAGACAGAACTGTGCTGTCCATAAAGCATACCGTTTCTTTGTTGAGACTCGATTTGGCCAGGACATCCTCCAGCCATTCCCATTGTCGCTGTGATTCATGACTGTCAGCTCCCGATAGGGCACTAACATGGCCTCCGCTTCCACTTCCTCCTACTCCTCCTCCTCCTGCGCTACCGCTGCTGCCCACTGAATGCGGTGTCGCATAATAGCCATTATGGTTGTTGTTGTTGGCGTTGTTGCCGCCACTATGATGGTAATTTCCTGCGTGGTGGTAGTAGCCCTCGATGGGCTCGCTCCAGCTGCCCGTCCTTTGGCGAACGGCCGCCGAGTGAGTCTGGGCGTACTTCCCGCTGTGCCGCATAAAGTTCGTGTTCAGCACGATGATCCGCAAACGGCTCTGCGTCTGCTCGATTGAATAGTAGCCCCCTGCGAGGAGATGATGATGGTTAGAAGAACGTATTCAAACGCTGTGAAGAATAGGATGGAATTTCATGAATAATTTACCTTTCTCGAAGGTTTGCAGGGCCTCCGATGGCAGCCAGTGACGCCACAACTCGCCCAGATGCCGGAAATTGCCGCCGTCTTCGTGGCCCAGCACTGGAAAGACAAATTGCGAGGGGAACGTCCTGCCCAGCAGCTCGGTTATGTTCCGCAAAAGGCTGAGCCGCTGCGATTCCAGCAGTCTCCTGGACGAGTGCGATAAACCGTCCCTGAAATAAGAGAACGAGAAAGAGACACCGTCGAATATAAATAATTGGATTTACACGCCCAGGTACGACAATTTATTACATCAAAAGATATTTACATAATGGTGCCAATTATTCCCAACATTAAATTCACAATTTTACTTTTATTGCCACATTCAATTTCCATATTTGTCGTGATAATTTCAAATTATATTAACAGCTGAATCGTATTAATGAGTCGAGGCGCCTGGTGGATGGAATTGGGCTTCTTTTGGAAGCTGTTAACCCTGTAATGCACCGGGAAGCCAATTGCCAACATATTCCATTTGATTTTAATATATAACATATATCTACTTGGTATGCACTGATAAAATATTGCGATTTAAAACAAATTTTATTCGACAATTATGTTACAACATTGATAATCGTTTTATTAATAATTTTGTTCAGTTTCCTCTCAGAAAGTTTTCTATATTTGATTTTCCATTTTGTAATTTTTGAAGTCGATCAAAACGCTCTCGCAAGTTCATTTCAGAACTATGCACTGGATATTAGCTACTAACCGTTTGTCGATTCCTATGTTTTCCAGATAATTTTTGTTAAATATTGCTACCAGGCCGTCCCACGTTAACACTACGGGTAAGACTTATAACCTTGGCCTGTTCGATATTACTTTTACGACTTTGTAATTCATTGGGCTCTTTATTGGGTTCTATCCATATTTTGTTATGTATAGAAAGTGAATGCAACGATCCACGCCATTAGGTCGTTTCAACGTTGTTATCCTCCTTGTGAAGGAGTATTGAAGGATTCGTTTCTTCTGGACTCTTTCTACTCTATGATATTTCTGCTTCGCTTTGATGGTTGCCGTTTTTAAGTCTGCAAGTACTCCTTAATCAATCTCAAGTAGGTCAAGTTCTCCTTTTCTATCTTGTAAATAGTTTTTGTGAGATTTTCATTTCCTAAGAACTTATTACGAATTAATAAGTAATATAAATTTTAAATTATTGTTTAGACTACAAGAGTTGAAAATACTTGTGTTTTAATAAGGAAACCTGTCTCAAAAATGAGTTTTTTTGTTTTGTTTTGCTTATATTCTTCAAAATAAATAAATAAAATCACTATGAAAATATTTAATGATATATTTTATGTTAAAGCGAATAGAGTGTCTCTTAATACACGTATTTAAAATGAATCCTATGCCAAATCTGTTTGTAGAAAAAATAGAATTCAAATTTCTTTTCACTGGTATTTGAACTGAATCCAATAGATAGTAACTGGTACTATCAGTGAACGTAGAAACGCATTTATACCTGTGCAATAACCTGTATAGCACAGGGGTTCCCAAACTGTGCGCCGCGAGTCTTTTCGCCAACCAACTATATTTCAAAAATTGTTTGATTTTCTTTCCAAAAAATTTCAAAATTAGACCAAAATATAAAGCGTATATTTCATCAGGCCTCTGTACGTAGAAACACATTATTAGCATCATTCTAATGGGTATTTAGGGTGTACAAAATGCATAAAAATCATACAATTACAGAAGACCTTATTTTAGGCACAGTTTACGTGTACTCAAAAAATTTCCCTGCCATATGTGTCATTTTTTCATGATTTGATCTAATGGCAAAAAATCATTGAAGTAAAATTTGATTTTAATTTTCAAAAAATTAATTTTATTATATCAAAACAATTAATCAAAAATAAACACATTTTTTTAAAAATTTCATCAAAATTTAATGAAAAAATACCTAACAAAGAAAAAAATAAAAATACCAAAATTGGAGCATCGAACCTGTATCCTAAAATTTAATTAACATGTATTTACCAATTAAGCTATTCAAATCACCTAAGAGACGTGTTAAAAAGTGATTTTTATGGGAATAATTGTTTGAAATCTACATATCACATTAAAAATTTTGAGTGTATGGAGTGACTACCCTTATTTTACCCGTCTCTAACAATACTATCTGTCGAAAAATCATGGATCATTTATTAACGGTCAATACTTATTATTTTGCAAATGCATTACCGAAAATAAGAAAGCCCAAGATATATTTCAGAATATGTACAAGTTTATTGTAGAAAATGGTTTGGATTAGAAAAATTCTATCTGTATATTTACTGGTGGTACTCGATCTATAATATGTGTGGCGGATACTGCAATTCAGAATAGCTTTCATTTAGAAATATCCTATTTCGTGTGCCGTTTAAGACAAGTATTTTACTGGTTTTTGCTAAAACTAACATATTTGTGCGATATATTTGAGAAACGTAGTAATTTGAATCTGTCTTTCCATGTTAAGAACACACACAATCTGGTTGTCGTACAAGATCTACCGATCTTTACGGAACATCTATTGAAGGTCGACGATTTTTTTCAAATTACTTAGAACTTATGTTGTCGAAAGTAGCGTGGATCCAATATTCTGTCGACAGAATAAATAGTATACGATGAAGGCAGTATAATTAAACTCCCTTGCGACTTAGGCCTTAAAACAAGTTATTTCGATTTGACGAAGTTTTAGTTATCGACTCAAAAGAAAACTCAAATCTAACTTCAATATCTTCAGAACTTTTCATTTCATTTAAAAAATCTTATGTGAAGCTGGAGTTTTAGCAGTAGAACAAATATCGCTTGTACATGTATTACCCAACTTATTTTGTAGTTACCTTTTTTACAAAATGTTCGCTTTGAAATGGCGCCGCGGACTGAAAAAGTTTGGGAACCCCTGGTATAGCACAAGAGTGGAGACGTCTGGTAAAATATAGATTCATTGATTTATGAAGTCCCAGGAGAATCTTTAGGCACGATGGCTATGAAAATCTGTTTAATCTATATTTTATCGTCCAAATCTTTTTTTCGTATTGTTCCTTTTGAGAGTCACATTGATCTTTGGTAATTTTCGCAATATAATAAAACTGTATGCATTACAGGGTTAAAGTGTGAGGCCTGGCAGCAATATTGTCAACAGTTCAGTTCGTCTGTTAAGAGTCTCTCTAGACTGTTCCAAAGGGGTAGCAGTCGTAACCCGAGTCTAATGGGACGGACGATATTGAATTAATGGCTCTGAGTTATGGGCCTGCACAGGAATTAATGAAAGTTCACACAAACACAGTCCTATTTGTAGATGGAAAAGTCATGAGATGCGGAAGCCAACCCCAATGTAGTGAAAATTGTGGTGGCTCTCTCCAGTTTGTCGACGCTGAATTCTTCTTCGCTCCGGTCCGAGTCGTCTCGATATTTTATGGCGTTTCGACTCATTTACTTTTGAGCAAATCAGCGTCCACCCCCTCTGCCATCACTGCCCTTAACCCGTACTCCCCTCGCCCACGAGCTGGCCCTAATAAACATGCCAATGGGAACAGACTCTGTTAACAAGGAAATTTAATGGGGAGTGGAAAACCAACGGATTGGAAACGGGTCCATGTGAACTGGCTGTTGTTCAATCTAATTTATTATCGTAACTCGAATCCCTCCGCCTCCACTTCTTCGCCCTCCACTTCCTCATCTCCGTCAACCTTCTTCTTCCGGTTGTGGAATTTGTTTGTGTTTCTTAATTTTCAAGATATCTCCTCTCAAAACTTGGGGCTGCTGATCTATGTGGCAATAACGACCTGCACTTATCGTGGGAATTCGGCCTCGGAAGACAAATACGACAGAGGAGAGAAGACATTGTGGCTCCCCATTAAATACACGAAAATCGCACCGGCAACGATGATGATAAAAAGCTCTCGACCTTTTATATTCGCAAAACTTGTATGTATTTATAACCGGTTTTTGTTTTTCCATGTCACTTTATGGGATCTCCAGTCGAAAGCAGATAAAATTTTATGGCACTTCCCATGCCCCTGCGACACTGTTGATACTCATTTGAGCGAGCTAGGCCCCCATGTCGCTTTCCAGCAACAGCCACGGCGACATAAACAAGAAGCCAATTTCCACAGATGACACACATGCGGAATGGATCTTATTGCCAGAGCATTGTTGTTATCAAAACAACGAGGCTGCCATGAATTTTGCATATCTCTAGTCATTCAAGTGATTTAGATAGAGGAGAGACAATGTCTACAACAGTCTCTATTTGCAAAACACTAAACAGAGCCCGCTCTCGACGTGCCCCCCATCTCTCATCCGAGCCCCATCCATCACCGTGCTGCAAGATTTAATTTCTAGTTTCTTGGGGATCGTCCCATTGTTGTGCAGAGATAAATTTTAAAGTCGTTTTGGGAATCACCTTTAATGTCTCTGCCTCAGGCATTCATAACCGTATAAACTTCACAAGACACAAATTGGCAATTAAATTTGAAAATTTGCCGACAACAAAACAAGGGCTTTAAGACTCTGGCTTTTATTAAATTTCTGTTTGCGTCTCTCACTCTCTATCCCCCGTCTTCCCTATGGCTGTGGTTCATTCAGTCCTCAGAAAACTATTTACGGACATTAATCATTTCATTTCTGTTGATATAAAATGTGAGTACATGTATGCGGGTGTGTGTTATGCAAATTGAATATAGCCTTTAAAAGGAGCCCCTTTATTCTTCACAGCCCTCTTCTTATTACTCTTGCAACTCTGTGACTCGGTTCCATGGCAAATAAATAAGTTTTAGAACCCCCATTACGCCTTAAAACCGAAATCATGTTCCAGCCGAATTAAATATTAACGGGTAAAGTCGGTGGTTCTTTTGCCAGCCATCATTCTTCCAGCCACCATCACCAGCAAATGAAAATTTGAAACTATTTCGCAAGTGATTCCCGTAAATGACTGCCAAATTATCTCCATAACTTGCCAAGAGGAAGCAATTCTGAAAAGATTCTTCCGCTGTTCCAGGGTGTTCTTCGCCAGCTCCTTCCCACTCCCTCACACACTCTGGCAACAAAAAATTCCGTGCAAACTACTCTAAAAATTTGCACTTCATTTTCGCTACTCAGTTATTTACGATCTCTACGGTAAATTGGCCCTTTTTATATATTTTACAACATTTCTTCCCCACTCGTTTTTTTCAACCCCGAGTAATTACAATTTAAAAATAAATTAGCTAAACCAATCTACAAGGAAATTCACTCTATTGTTTTTAACGACCCTCCACTTTCTTTATCTCTTGTCTTGTCCTGAATTGGGAATCAAATAATCCCGTGACCAAATTATTACTTTTTGAATTGGCCCAGATTGTGACTTGGAATGTGTTGGCGGCAGAATTGGCTATTCACTGTTGAAAAGGGTTCCAGCCAATTCATGTAACTCTTAAATACTCGTTGTCTCCCCCTTGCCTCGACGTCTATCCACCGCCGCCGGATAAAAGTCCTATTATCCCTCCATTTACTGTCCTTATCTCTGGTTATTGTGCTTCGGAACCGTCCCAATGTTCGACGACCATTATCTTAATTAGTTATCTCTCTCGATTTGAATGGAATCGGGGACACACGTACAATAAACAAAGGGCGAAATAGGGGACAGCAAATTGCGATTCTTACCCCGTCCACAGAACAAACTCCACATTATCACCTTGGCGAGACCTCATCGTTTGCATCGCCGACTCGATTAAACTCCAAGGGCTATCACAGTTATAATCACCGAAGCGACCCGGTCGGATCTGGTTGTTTTGGGGATGGTCAGTGTGCCAGCAGCCTGCAAAATAGTAAAACAACACAATTCCGATTGAGACACTTTGCTTTTAATGGACAGGATTACGGGCATACTCACTTCGAAAGACGTCCCCCTTTGTTGAGTAGAAAGAGTCAAAGTGCAGGTCTGTTATGTGCCAAAAGTATCCTGAAATCAGATAAATTTTGGATGAGTATAATACGGACCAAATAGTCAGGGCTGTGTGGGAGGAAACTTTGGTAATCAGACGTTGGATGGAAGTCGCCAACACGCTTGATTTGCCAAATTAAATGTCAAACTTTTGCGACAGCCAACGGCAGAAATTAATGCAAATTCCAGAAAGTCCTTTTTTGTCAATTGCCACCATTAAAGTTGACTGCAAAATGCAGAAAAGGGCCCTTTTAATTAATTCCTCTTTATTTTCGCCTGATTTACTAATAATGGAATCTCTCTTTCGCTCATTTGTCATGTCCTTAATAAACTTCCGGCCAAATGCGGTTCCTCGGACAATGGCGACAAAATGAAATTTAATATTATCCCATCGTCAGCAAATGGCAACTTTTTCCATTAAAACCCATTTAAAATATTAGCTGGCGGGGACTAGAATGGAAGCGAGTCCTTTCCAATGCCTGAAACTCGACCTATTTTCCGGTAATAAATAAACTCCCCATTTATATATACAGTCTAACATAGAATAGCATAGTTTATTTAATTAAATATTAAGTTCAATTGGCCTTCCCGTTTCTGCCGATCTCCAGAGACGACTCCCTCCCCCACATCTCAATTTTTGTTATTCTGTTAGCGTTTCGCAGTCCTTATTTACTTCTATATACCATTGTTGTCCGGGGTAAATTTGAAAGGTTTGATTACACTCTAACTTTTAGCAACATTTTAACCATTTCTTAGCGAACAGCTTTCTAGAGAGCTTTTCATACGAAATATTGGGCCAATGCACGAACAACATTCTGAAAAGTTTCGCAAGGACTCTTGAACTCGGTCCTTCACTCCATTTGTGCTCATTCTGTGGGACTCTCTCCGATAATCGCCTCACAGCTACTTACACAAAGACAACAAGTCCCTAGCCATCGAGCACAAGGCTCAGCACACCAGATCCGATAATCCTTTGTTCAAACTTTTCAACTACATTTGTGAAAAATTAATCAAAGACTGAATTCGCATTGTTCTACGGCCCTCGTCCATTAATGCACTTTATTGCAGTGTATTTATAGAGCTATGTAGCCATTGAGTCATTGTCGCCGCTAACAAAGGGAAGGAGGGCTGCTGATGCCGACTCTGGGAATAAAGTAGTCAAATTTATAAGCCGCAATCCGATCGGAAGGAATTTATGGAATCTGTCGCAATTGTCGTCTGGCAAAGCCAATTAATTAATTCAAGGGAAACAGAGCTATTCTCGTCTTTTCCCTCTCCCTCTTCATCCAAAGGGTTCCCGGGGAAGAGCAATTTGGCGCCACCCACGAGCAAATTGCATTAGACAGAAGAACAGAGAACGTGATTATGTCGTCCTTTTGTGATTAAACACAGAAATACGGTTGTCATTTCCGTGCAACGACAAAATCTATTAATTACAAGTCCAGACGGAGCCTGTCACCGGAATCTGTCCTTAGAACAATTGAGATCCTTACTGAATAGCTTCTCCACTGAGCGGAATGCAGTGAAATTGTGCTTCAATATTGACATTTTTAATAAAAGTCTTTTAAAGTGACTGAAAATCGACATTTGCCAAAGCACTCTTTTTTATTGCGAAATTGAACTTTTCCCCCAACTACCCATCCATATACCTAAACTATACTCTAACGGATATCGCTAAAATGTAGATGAATGCAAATTCCGAAGCGCTTTACAAATAATCAAATTCGAGCTCGCAAACAATTACGAGCGCCGGGAATAAAACGTTCTTGCAAAATGGAATTTTTGTCCGCTCCTCCATCCCCTCTGGAGGTTGGGAGGAATGATGATTTTTAACTGGCGCAGGTCGTCGAAATGCGAAACACACACTCGGGAACACGCACGCTTCACACATAAACAACACATCGTCGTCGTGTGCAAAAACTGAGACATTTCGAATGCACGCTACATAATTAAATTGACATTTCGCATAAACCTCTCTGTCCCGAACCCGGACTGGATGAATATTTATGGGAAAGCATAGCGACTGTTTGCAAATACTCTTCAAATCTATCTAAACGAGCGTCATCCCTCAACCCTGGATCCAAAATGAAGCCGACCATCCGTTTGGCAAGCGCCACGTGAAAATTAAATTGCGATTCAGCACTGTTGCGATTTTAATAGCGTTTCTGATTCTGTGGCTAAATATAATGAGGATCGCTCTTCGGCCTCTTTAAAATTCGCATGAACGACAACATGGGCTGCCGTTTCTAGCAAGCACTTGTCGGCAACCCTTAAAAGGGACGCCTTAGATACTACGAATCACAAGGCTCGTCTGGTCTATTCCCGGAGCACTTAAACAACCAACCGAAAATGCATAAATAATAATTTGCAAATTACATACGCTCTCTTCAAGGCTATGTCAATGTGATTTTAAGTTTCGTACAATTTTAATGAGTTAAATTATTTTAGTCTCAAAATGGCTTCACGTCCATAATATTTATTTATAGTATACATTAAGGAGAATAAATGAAACATTAATTAATACTATGGTTTAGAGTTGGCCAAAAACGTCATTTCCAATGACTTTACAGACTAATAAGTCTTGAAAAAAATGACCAAGTCAATGACATGTCTCAGTTGGTCATTTTTTTGAATAAAACACAAAAACAATAAAAAACTTAAAAAATTCAATTAAACAAAAATGAAATAAACAATTAAAATACAAGGAACAAATTATTGAGTACTTTTTGGAAATTCAGTATGTTTTACATAGCTTATAATATAAAAAAATTAAAAATAATATGGTTAGTATTTGGCACTTGTTGTAAAAAATCATTAAGATCAGTAAAATACTGCCAAGCT
>JXOV01015490.1:3732-23843 GCA_001014945.1 Clogmia albipunctata
CCAAAATGCCCAGAAATTATAAGAACTCAACTCATCGTCAGTCCTGGAGGCAAGACAATATCGAAGTTGAAATTTTCCTAATACTTATCCTTATACAGAAGAAAAATGTTCTCGTTTATACTCTAATGATATTTTTTTCGAGATCTAGACCCGGAAGAGGATGGTAAATTGTTGGCATTTGGTTTACAGTTCTTGAACATACGTTCCTAGACGAACATAGGGTTTTAAAAAACCGATTTTCGCCGACTTGTGTTTAAAGCTGTTTAATTTTTTTCAGCTAATTCTTTGCAACATTTGGATATTAATTTTAATAAAAAGATAACTAAACATGATTACTGTATAATATGGCGTTGTTGTGTGCTACCTATAAAGAATAATGATTCAAAAACAAAACACCATCCCATTTTATACATACTTCCCCTAAATATATTAATTATTCAAAATATTACAAAAAACACGTTTAGTTAAACGATTAAATTTGATTTTAGAATGACTAGCTATTTGGTATTATTTTTTGCTATTCTAAGTGTAATTTCTATAATAACATTTGCAAAATATTTGTTCTTGTGGTAATAATTGAATACATTTTGTAGTTAACAGTAATTGTTGTTTTTTAACATTAATTTAATGGAAATGGAAATTTCATGCTTAAATCCATTATCATTATCACACTTAATGAACTATTTTAAAACAAAGAAAAAATAGAAAATCTGACATGTTTGGTTTTCAATTGAATTTTGCACGAATTCTATTTATTTAGTCATGGATAGTTTTTAATTTATAATGAAAATTTTAAATACCTAATATTATACAATTAATATAAAAGCAATTTATTTGAAAGTATTTTAATTGATCGTTTTTTTTGCAAAAATTTAAATTCAATTAAATAATTAGATCAATTTATTTAATGACACTAGATATAAAAACTAGATTTTTATATGCACTCGTAAATTCCAAAACTGTTATTAAAATTTGACTGTTTTTAAATTATTACTCAGAAATAATTTAGGAAAATCCTAAAATCGCCATAAAGTGTGGGTGTAAAAACTGAACATAAACTAAATACAATAATGTGTGGGAAACATTGGCTTCAACAGGCTTAAGGGCTGTTATTTGAAAAAGGCGTGGAATTTTGTTGGTTTTGTAGTATGCCGGCTAGATTACACAGCTATACAAGTGTCGTGTCACATGAAACACTTTTCTTGATCGAAATCACATGGTAATTTTCCCGAAAATGGATATCGCAACAAAGGCACATTGCACGCCAAATAGCGAAAGGTTGCCAATGTTTAGGAGGTTCTAAATTAGAAACAATATTACGTCGTTATTGACCATTTCAAGCATATTAACTAGTGAAAACTTGTGCCAACTTTCAGGCTGCTTTCTCCTCACTCGACATATTAAACAAATGAGCGAGCGCATAGAACATAATTTGTAAATGTGGAGTGTACATGAAATGCCTAGCACATGTATGTACAATTTTTCATCCAGGGACTGACTGAATAAGAAGGCCAATTAATTACAACATTTGTTGTATGACGAATGACTCCTACACGAACAGTTCAAGTCAGTAAAAAGTGCATTTTTAAATGAGTTTTGGCAGATGAAAATTTGGCAACATTACCTTTCATTAAGGTAATTGAATTAAAATTTATTATTGTATAGAAGTCTAACATTATTATTAATTTTTATTGGAAAAGTATTCAAAATGTCCAATTAGCATATAGAGTATTATGAAGATAATTAAAACATTTTAATGCTCTATTAAAGTAATTTTAAGAATAAAAGATGATTTAAATCTTTTATTATATTAGCTCTATTATCCAATAGTTAAATTGCTAATGAACTTGGAAGAATCGTTAATAAAAAGGGATTATGGATTATTTTTAAAAAAAATATATTTTCAATATTATGTTACATTGTAAAAATATTTCAAGATAAACACATTTAAATATATTGAATATACTTACAATAAAGAAATTTCACCAGGGAACGTTTCCTTTTCTAACGCCGATTTTCTCGATCACATTGATTTGAAATCTTAATGGTTCCTGAATTGATTAAGCTCCTTATCAATTGAGTTAAAAGTTCTGTGTGTGTATTCGTCCGAGACAGTTAATATAAATTTATTAACGGATAGAAAAAAACGGATTTAATACAACTTTTCCAATTTCGAAAACGATTAGAAATAGAAAACTTTTTCGTACTACACATTTTTGCATTGCATTCGTAACTTTTAGCATTGCAATGTCAAGGATTGCCTATTTAGAATTGAAACTTTTAGTTTTGAAATTTAAATTTTTGTCTTTGCAATTGGGATTGTTCTTATTGCAACCAAAAGAATGGCTATTTGCAATATCAGCTTTTGCCATTGTAATTGCAAGAGTGGTCCGAGCGGTTCTTTACTTTTAAAATCTGCCTCTACGCTTCGAATTTCTTTTTCGTGTCTATTGCTATATTTAAATTTTTATTTAACATAATTTATTTAAAATAATCGCTATTAAAGATAATTTTTTAGTATTAAATTATGTTGGATATATTAAATCCGTTTCGTATTTTTCTCGTAATTTAATAAAAATCATTATAATTAACCCTTCAAAATGATTTTGGCAATTTCAATATTAATTAAAAATAAGAAATTTCCTGAAATGGTTCATTTTACACCCTTGAAGAATAAATAACTATTTTAAAAGGCGCGATTAAGAAATGAAAGAACAACAATATTTGCTTATTTATAACAAATTGTAAATTGATTCCAAATATTTAAGATTTATTAAAAGTAGGGTTGTGGACATGCAGGTGCATACTGACTGCTATACGCTCTTCCTTTTTAAATGTCTTTGGAAGGCATTATTACAGAATATGATAACAGTTTAATTAATTACTCCATTCTCGCAGAGCACACTAGGGCAGTACAGGTCTGGATAATTTCAATGAAAAGTACTGAATTATTATTCTAATAAAAGTTTCTAAACTTCATAGGAGAAGGAGTTCAAGGAATTATAAATTGCTCAAATAAATTTTGGAAATTTCAAATTGAGTTCTGAAGTTATTTGGATGATAAAACATCCGTTCACCCTTAAACTATAATATTGATTTGTTCGTAATTAATTTTACTGAAATAAACATAATTTCATTTTAAATATGTTTAATTAGAATCTTAATCACAAGAAGCATACAAATCAAGCAGCATGAAATCTAATTATTTCAATCTGACAGCATTTCATTGACCAGGACTGTACCTGTATTGTGGATTTGGGATACGATTTTGCGTTCAGCACGCCATCAGGATTATGAGTGGTGCTTTTGGATTTGAAATATAATTAAAAATTGCTTTTACGAACTGTGTTTTGCTGTGCACAAGTTCTGAATGATGAAACCAGAAATGAGTACTTTGATGCAAAGGATTTATATTAAACTTTGAAAGCAAATCAAATCAAACAAACGCAGAGCGGAGTATATTCCAGGTCAGTCGTAGTCGTCGTCATCATCATCGTAGAGTTGTTATTGAATAAAATCTAAATAGGTTAAACTGTGAATGGGTGAAAGACAGGCTGTATAAGCTGTGTATGGTGCAACATAAAAGGCTTTCAAATATTATGACTTCCAATGTGTGGAAACGGTTTCAATGGCAAGTTTCTTGGATTGCAATTGATTTTGCATACAGGATCGAGAGTAAATAATTGCGAGTTGATACTTGTTTCATTGGAGGACATGAATTGAATAAATGAATGTAAATGGGGGATTGTGAACAGGTTTGGCGGGCTTCCAGGCCGTTATTCAAAATGTGTACAAGTATATTTCAGGCCGCCGCAAAATGTTTGCAGATAAATATGCAACTTTAAAAAGCGCTTTGTTTTCAAAATGCCAGCTCCAACTTTTCCAACTTTATTGTATAGTGTTATTGTTTAACAAACAGTCTTTTGCCATTTCCAACAGGAATTGCAAATCTCAAAATGCGGCACAACTAGTCGGCTTTTTTATTTCAAAAAATGGGAAAGAGAGACTGCAGCAGAATTCACATAATGATTTTCCAGAACTTCAATTTATAATAACTTAAAGTCCAATTATTCAGGCATAATTGTCCCAGATTTAAATCTTAATTCAGGGATAAGTCTCTCTCCAGCCAATTGAACTGCTCCTCCTTATATAGAATAGAGAGTAATATGATGATATTTAAATTATGTATAGAGAGTCCCTAAGCGGAATGTAATGAACAGTTATTTTATGGGCTTACGTCCGGCTTATCTGCTATGCACTGGCCTGAATTAAACTTAAACTTGCCTCGTCGTCGTCATCGTGCCAAAACGGGTCCCGGCAAATCCCCAGCAAGTTCCGCTCTCTCCCTCCATCATCAGCCAATTGAAACCGGCTCTGGTAATCCGGCTAATTTTTATTCAAATTTCTGACAGATTTACGGATTAATTGATATCAATTTGTATTTGTTTCGGACACGGACTCATTTAATTCTCGTGATGGAAACAGCATATGACACTTTTCAGATAAGTTATCCGATTATGCCATTGCAGATCATAAATTACGTTTTTATTTGTTTGATTTATTAATTCAACGATTATGAATCTTCAATGATTTTTAAAAGTAAAGTCCATTAAGAGCTTTTTGAAATAGTTTAATACCCGTATTTTGATTTTTTGTTTCATTAGGTGTTGTTCTGTATTAGAAAATCATTTATGTATTTATTGTATGTGGTTGTTCTTAATTCTTTTTTTGTTTTAGTAATAAATAATTAGATAATTTGAAGAAGGTTACCATTAAGAGTTAGGTTTTTGTAAAAATTATATATAATAGCTTTATTAAACTAGTAGATATCAGCATTTAACATTTAAACTAATTACATATATGGTGCATTTTGATAGCTGTACTATTTAAATGTATTATTTTAAATTAATCTAACGATAGATAAAAAATAAATTATATATGTGTAGTTCTTAAGAATATATATTAGTATGAAAATAAGAAGAAAAAAAAATCTATATAAAAATTACAAAAGTATTAAGTTAGAAATATGATAATAATTTATATTTCGATACAAGTGGTGAAATAAAGCATCTAACAGCACAAAGTTACCATATATTTTGACGAATGCAGCGAGTTAAAATAGGTAAATGAGTGAAGTAATAAATGATTTAATATGTGTATCTAACGCGATTTTGTGTAATTCTAAGAAAAATATCAATTAATCGATAATTAAAAATAAAAACCATTTGCAGCAGTTTTTTTTTCAAATTGTGGAACAGGAAGACACAATGTGTACTAGTAAGACAGTGTGTTTATTAGAGTGAGATGGGAATGCTTACAACGAAATGGTTTGACAACTATATGTAATTTCATTAAATTGGTGACAATTTGCGTGCAAATTTTGAATTATTTCAGCACTCCGTGCAGAAAAGTAGATCATTACAGAACCTATTTCCGTTAAGAAGAGGCTTCTTTTCGATATGGAATTTCAGAAAGTGATTTTATCAGTGGATTATTGAATAATATTAATATTTTTCCAACAAATAAATATTTAAAAATATTAATTTGTATGCAATTGATCTAATATAAAATATATGTAGAAGTCCTGTAATGAAATAAGGTCAATATTTTCAGTATATTAGGCAGTTTTGTTCGTTTTCTACACTTCTTTACAGTACAACAACTTTTTACCAATGTAAAAAACTCTGAAGAAACTATAGTACAATTTGAAAAAACAACAATGCAATTTGAAGTATTGCACTTATAAAATACAAAGGTTATCTTTTAAATTGGATTGTCGTTTTTACAAATTACACTGTTGTTTCTTCAGAGTGAAATGTAAATAGGTGTAGTGTTTTATTATTAATAAAGTGTGACCTCTGTCAAAGAAGTCATCTTTATCGGACCTTTAAATTACGTTTTCTTAAACTATGTGTTGGAAAGGGATACAAGATATAATTGTTTCTCTATCACACCGGATGTGTGTGACCACGGAACTAAACTTTAAATTAGAATTAAAAAACGCTGATATTTCAAGAAATTGTATAAAATTTTGGATTAAATGTGGTCTATTAATATAATAACACATGGGATCCCTTTAAAACACTCGTTATGCTCGTGACTTTAAAATCTTAGTTTTCTAAAGTATACATTAGTAAATATATGTTTTAAAAAATAAATCACATTTCTCAATAATATTTACAATAATTCATTATATTGTACTTCATATTGTAATAAAATAATCGAATCCGAAATAATTAATTGAAATTAATTAAATAATTAAGGGAAATTTTTATAACGTAAATTTAATAATTCTGTGTAATAATAATTGTAAATATCATCTCTGGGAAATGAATTCATATGAATTGATTTATGGTCATTCGCTCGTAATCAATGGCAATAATTAATTTTTATGGCTTTGATTCGCAAAAGTGGTTTCGCAAAAAGTTGTCCCTTTACTGGATTCAATTTGAAATTTATTACACATAATTGATGTTCGAAGTACAGTTGGTGCCAAATTGACAATATTTCTTTTTATTGAATTGGTTCGAGCTATGTTTCAACGTTTTTATGGGAAAATAGGAAGTTATGATTGTAACAAAGTTACAAATTGGTGTATAAATATTTTTCCAAAAATCATATAACTCCGATGAAAGATTATAATCCGTAAATTCGTAATTACAATTAAATTTGAGAATTAATGTCTACCATTACGATTTTAATCTAAATAAAAATAAATACTCCACAATTTGCAATGCTTATACCCATTTCGTAAGCAATAACAAAATTAAGAAACTAATTTTTAACTAATTTAATTAAAACTTTGGTAATATAAAAAGGGAAAATTCGCAATAGGGAAAATTATATCTGCCAGTTTTTGGGATTTCTTCCACTTACTCACATACTATACATTATTAAAATTGGCAGTACTGAAAACTTTACCAACATCCTCTTTGGCCTAATGTAATTAATAATGCACATTAATTAAAATTTCAAATAAAAATCCTCGTTATTCTTTATTACCAATCATATGTGTTATTTTATATATACCAACATTTCATATAAATATAAATGAAAATAACATAAGTTTTTATTGCTATTTAAATTTTGGATCATATTTGGCCATTTGTAATGTGTAATTTTAGTTATGATATTTGATGAGGATCATAGTCATCGGGACCGGGGTAGCGCAGTTGGTTAAGCGTCTTTCCAAAATTTGATCGCTCGAAACCGTCGCTGGTTCGAATCCAGTACAAGCAGTGTTTTTTTATTTTCAAAAATTCTTTTCCCAGTATCAACTAATAGCAATATTTCTTTAAATATAATTACAAAAATAATATCTCTTGTTTCAACTAGTGTCATCTACGCTATTTGTTCGAATCTGATAGATAAATTTTGAATGGATTGCATAGAATCGAAAAGATATACCAGATCTTGCTATAATACTCGTACTAGTAATTTGCTGCTATTCAATAAATGGATACAGATAAAAGTTTTAAAAAGAACTGTGGTTACAAAAACCTACCAATACAAAGGCTCTATATGTAATCATTTATTCACATCATAACAAAAAAACATGTGTTGTCATGATATTCAATTGTCAATTGTGAAGAATTTGCAAAAGAGTAGATAGGGCAGTTGATAATTTTGATTACGTAAAGCCATTTAGTTATACCTAAACCGGCAACGACGAGTATTATTAGAAAGTAGTTTTCAGTTTCTATTAAATCATTAACAAATGTGAAATTATCATTGTACTAGATCGTATAGCGAATACAATGTTTAACCACTTATTTTCTATTTCATCCTTAGTTTACAAAGACTTTATAATGATTAAAAGAATATTTGGTATCTAATTTAGTTCCTTAATATTATATTTGTAGTTATTAATCAAAATCGTATAGTTAAGCATTCCTTGGATGTGATTGTCCCCGGTAGGAAATATTTTTAATCAACTAACAGAATTCCATAAATAAAAATTTATTTGAATATTATATCTAAAACTATCCTTTCTTTGAAAAGGCTCCGAATCGATTGAAAAAGAATCAATTAAGCCCAAGTATCATTCGAAAAATTATAAATAGAACCAATGTCGGTGTATTATAGTAATTAATTAATAGGCAGAGCACTATCAGATCTAATCACGTGTGTCATTTGTAGCCTCCACGGCATTCCTTGAAAGGGGTAATCTATTCTTGAAGGTGCGCTCTGCCTGTTTACGTGTAACTAGTTCCGGCGACCTACTTTCTATATCCGCATTTCAATGTTTCCCGCCGTTTTTCTTGTCAGTACCTAAGCTCGATGCTGCGATGGGTAAATAATTTGCAAGTAATAACGGAATGCTATCGCTAAATTACGATGGTGGAGGGAGGTTCGGTTTTCATGAACGTCATCATCGTTATCGTCATCAGCACACACCTCCTTAACATTAGACGTCTAATTTGAGGCGTCATAGTCGATGGAAAATTCGATGGTCTTAAGAAATAGAATTTATTACTTAAATATTAAAATCTTTGCCAACTTTTCCTACAAGAACTGTTCCATTACCAATGAGATAAATTGAGATTTGATGTACTTAACCTACCATCATAGAGAACATCTGGGTTCACTATATATTTTACTTTAATTTTAAAATATGTGAAAATGTTCTGAAAATGTATTCTTCAGTTGGATTATTTTATTAAATAAAAAAAAATCTGTTGAAAACGAGAATACATGTGTGAAAAATTGTGCCCGTAGGAGAGTTTTTAATAATTCTAAAAGAAATAGGATTTTATACCTTAGCAAAACATAAATAAATGAATGAGTTTAAAAGAATATGAAACCAATCCTTTATTTTGAAGTTAAGCCAAATTTGAACTTGAATAATTAAAAATGACAAACTCTCAATATAAATTGCAAAAAAGGAATTATTCGTGGTAATTATTTGTAGTAATACTATATATAAATCACCATTATTGATACTTCATTAGATGTCCAGTTTGTAGAAAGTAATTGCTGCTTTGGTCATTTTTAGCAATTAACTAATTGCTGTTGTTCAAACACTATCCATTATATCTGAAAAGCGATTTTCTCTCCTTTACTCGTATTTTTCCAAATTAACAATCCGGAACAATTTTGTTCAGCAATTAAATTATTTTAATTTTAATTGGTATAATTTATTACCGTTTAAAATGCCATAATAATTATTTTGCGAATCACATTTCGTATTTCATTCCGAAATTAAATTTTACTCATATTTATTATTCATTGAGTAGTTATATATTATCATCATCATATTCAAAAAGGAAACCAATAAAGGGAAATAATTTTGTGAATATTTATATCATATAAAAATCATTAATCTTCAAGAATATCTTTTATTATATAAGTAAATTGATATTTGGTATTGTGATTTAATAAATAATATCAAAATGATTTCAAATAATAGATTCTGCAAATCGAATGTAAATTTATGCATAAGATGTATCCGTTAACTGGTTCCTTGTTCCTCGTTAAGGCAGCAGCGCCACGTGCTTTAGTCATATTGTGTGTGTGTGTGGATGTGTTTGTCAGTTGGCCAAAATTCGATTTCACATCATCGTAATTTTTATCAATTTGGTGTCAATTTGTGTCTGTGTGTCTCGTCGTGGCTCACTTGAGGGCTTGATCGTTTGCACCTAGTTATAAGCTCGATATTTTATGTGTTTCATTTCCACCCAAAAGAGACAGAGTGAAATAAAGAGCAACAGCAGCGCGGTGGCGAAAAACTGTCAAAAAAGACGGCACAAGAGACGAGTAAATGTGAATGGTGAACCCCTCTGTTGACAACTTTTACTGTTATTATGATTGCCTTTAATGTGTGTGACCGAGTAAAGAGAATGTGATTGGAAGACAATATTCGGTGTGACTCAATAAAAAGTGTCTTTTCCACGATTGGAATAAATCAAAAATAAAAAAAAACAACAAAAAGGAAGTCGAAATTTTTTGAAAAACTAGGCGAAGAATCACTTTGCAAGATGGCCTTTGCAGCGGCTCGGATGATATTGAAAGATAAACGGCGAAAGTCGAAAGATGATTTCACTCCAGCAGCCGCCAACCGCACCAGGAGCAAGGTATTTCCCCCTAAAAAACTAATGATAATGATGATGATTTTGCTGAAATGCACATGTAGAGCGCTCTGTTACATCACTAGAATTGTGTGTGTTTTTCCGTAGTGGCATGGATTTTCGTTTTGGCAACCTCACTCCTGCTAGCTAGCAAAAGCTGTAGCAGCAGCAGTGAAAAATAATAAAGATACACCGAATTTCTGCACGCTAATTTGCATTAATTTCCCATAAAACTGTTACCATTTCAAAACATAGATACAACTATAGAGAACCAAAGAGAAACAATAACGATGCGGAATACTAATAACAAAACGGCTTATTAAACCAGAGACCAGACACGAATCCTTCAAAATTGAAATTCGGCCAGTAGAAGAGTAAAATCCGTAACAAAAGAAATTGCAAACTGTATCTGAGACGACCAGGCGCCTTCACTGTTTAAAAGTGAAACAATAAATTATTGTTTGTGCACTGTTTTTGAAATGGTTTTAATCGCCCCCGTCTGAGAATTGGCGCTTTTCGCTTGCTAAATACTACTGTACACATACCTGTGTGTACATGTCCCCCATTGGCATCGATCTAGGGATTGGTTACACAATTTCATGGCTTTTCCGTTCCAGCTGATTCCATTTTTTGCCATTATTCCTCCGTTTTGTTCATCACATCCAGAAATTCGATTTAAAAATGTGTCCAAATCTGGAAATTGGATTCCAAATTGAGTTTACATTCGAAGCACTGTGAACAAACCCCTCAGTAACGCGCGGCTTCCATAGAGCATACTTACCATGTAGATGAGTACTTTAATAAGTAAACACACAAATAAACTTGAAGCCCATTGTACATAATGACTCGTTTCTTTCAGGCCCGAAGCGTGAGCACAAGTAGCTTTAGGAGCCTGAGTCAGGTGAAAATCAAAGCCTATAAGACTTGTGTGTAGCGAATAGTAGAGAAGCATCTCCTCACACAGCTCGAAAGCCCTTGGCCAACCTTGCAATCATTTCTCTAGCGCCGCGCTCTCCATTGGAAAATTTATCCCAATTTGTCGAAATTATTATTTACCCTTAAGGGATTTTGTCGCAACTCTCTTGCATCACAAGTCAATGCGACAGACAGCCCTGGCCCTACAGCGAACAGAAATTTAATTGCAAGATTCATTATTATTCATACTTTTACTTGTAGTTTTTTGCCAATTTGTTTACTTTCTTCACTCGTTACATTCATATGAGAGATGAATTCTCCATCATCTTCATTAAAAGTTTTTAAAAAGCCTTATTTTATATGAAAAAAATAAGAATTTATATAATTTTTGTTCATTTAATATACAAATTTATTAGAATTGTAGTATTCATTATTCACAATCTAATTGAAATTGTTGAAAAGTATTTATTAAAAAGCTCTCTCTTTGTTTGTTGGACTAGCGTGCACAATGTTTGCTGAAAATTTACATTTGAAGTTTTAGAACATACAGATTATATAATTGTTATTTCCAAGAAATACATTCGAAATACTCGAATTTATAAAAGGCGGATTCGCCGTTTAGTGCAAACTTTGTCGAGAATTTCTGAAAAGAAAAGCAATCTCTTTTGCATATTCGGGGAAAAGAGAAAAGAATTTTAATTACAGAGTCTAGATCGATTACTGCAAATTCACGATTTAAATGTAAATTTATTTAGCAGAGAAGGCCAATAGTCCAACGGATAATTGCTGTTTAAACAGATTTTTGGTATCAAATGATTACAGTGGTCAAACACAAATTGAAATTGTTTGAACAGTTTAACTCGTTTCGTTTGGTTTAGAATTGGTGAATTCAAACAGGAAATTCATAATACTGAATCAAATATTATTGAAAAAAATATTCTTAATGGGTTGAGAAAAAAGGAAGGAGAGAATGGCGGAGATGGAAGATAATTGCTCAGAATACACACAATTTATACAAATTCATTGGCAGTGTCAGTGGAGAGGTGGCTTAACTGGGTGAAGTCTGTCTGGCCAGGAGAACGAAGATTGGGTTATGTAATGTGTGTATTAAAGCAGCCATCTCGTTTGCTTTACTCCTCTGACCGACCGTCCTCGTCGTCGTCGCATTTTCAAATTGAATCGTCCGTGGTGGCGAAAAATTTGTATAAATTTACCAGAGCTCTCCTCCATCCATGCCTCTCCTGTTCTGCGACCCGCATCTTCATCCAAACACACATCCACTCTCTCTGTGTGTGAATGGGTGGTGGAAATTGTTTGTCGAAAACCGAATTAATTTAATTCATACTTTTGCTGAACACCTATTTTTGCATCAAATTAACGAAACGGGCAATAATAATAATTAGTAAATTTTTGTCAAGTATAATTAGACCGTTTCAAGGTGAATCCGTTCATTACTTATAAATCGAAAACCGAGGAATTTGTTCTCCTCCTCCTTCTTTTGCTTTTTCTTCTATTAATGCTGGCTGAGTTTTGCACACTAAAATCGAAATACAGAAAACTGTTTCTTGTAATTTATTCAATCTGCAGTTTTTTTTCGTACGAAAAACATAAGGTACATAACAAATAATAAAATGGTATATGTATAACAGATCTGTACTTTATATAATTATAATATTTGTCATTTGCATAGTCAAATCACATACGCGAATTCCAATTATGCGAAACACCTTCCTCTGTTTTTTTTCTCTTATGTTTGGCATTTTCTCCAACCACTTTTCCCTTTTTACCCCCCTTTCATCGGATCTCTTCTCTCTTTTCCGTGTATTTTTTTATATTATGATAAGTAAACGCTAGATTAATTACAGGCAGCTCTCAATCACCAGTCATCATCTCCATAAACTCTGAAACGAGATAATTATTTCGTCAATATTTTGGTAAAGAATTTTAATCAACTATAAAATTGAATTTCAAATTAACAATTAGAGTCAATCAAGAAAATTATGTAGATTTGAGATTCCTAAATCAAATATCAAATTTGGACATTGGCAATTAAAATTCCTATTCCGTTATTCAAATTTCTAATCAATTTACTTGTTTGAATACTGGAATTAAGAGAATGTTTAGTGCAAACAAAACTATAATCAACGAATTTGGTTAATATGTTATAATTAAATGAACCAATTCTTAACCCTAATCAATAATTTTCTTACAATCAATTTTAATAGAATTAAAAATTGAAGTGCAAGTTATCTATAATAACTAAAATTTTAAAGGTTTTAAGAATTAAATATATATTTTTAAAGTTATTATTATAAAAGGTTACGTGTTTAAGTTAATTAATATTAGAACATAGAGAATTTTTGGATTTTATCTTTGAAAAGCTAATTATTAAAATTTTGAGAAAAACCTAGTTAGTCAGCGAAGGTTAATAATCCGTACGAGTATTACTTGAGTTTTTTTTATCATCAACAGAACAACTTGCGGGCTTAAAAATACGTATCAATCGTGTTTTATACAAAACTTTTTGTATTTTGAGCGAATATCAATAGTTTTAAACATATTTCTATATCTGTCTTTATTAGTCAATATTTGACTTTAAGTTAGAATGATATCAGTATTTTTTTTCAAATAATAGTGAAATTGTATTAAGTGTATGTTCAAATTTCGTTGTCGATTTTATTGAATATTAATTAAATCGTTGGGTATATCAAAAATCACATTAATATGAATTTTACTCATCATAATTTTATGATGCTCTCATGGAGATCTCTCCTCAATAATTAAGCAAAAAACACCAGTTCTCTTTGAATTCTGTGAAAAAAGAAAATTAGGACAGCTCAATCAATTTTATGCAAATATTATTCTCATATAACAGTTTATACTGGTTTTAAGATTTCACTGAAATTTAGTTTTGTTTGAAAAAGTAAGGGTGACATTTGTAAGGAAGGATTGAAAAATCAGTTTAAAATATCATTTGAATATGTAGCAAAAACATGTCAAAATTGATTTCCTGTATTTAACCAGTCAGTTCCACATTAATATTCTTCCCAAATGGACATCCGACTGACCGAAATGCATGCATACTGGCATTTGATTATTATGCAAAAACAGAAGGAGTTCATTTGGTGAAATTTACCATCAAAGTCGACTGTCCCGGATGAGTCGCTGTCGATTTCCGCAATCATTTCGTCCAGTTCGGCGTCTGTCAGTTGGTCGTCTAAGGCTAGAAGGATCTCTCGGAGCGAGTCGACGGGTATGTAGCCGTTGTCCTCTTTGTCGTACAGTCGGAAGGCCTCCTTCAGCTCGAGCAGCATCACCTCGTCGTCCTCTTCCTCGGTAAACCGCACCACAACCCGAATGAATCCATCAAAGTCCAGTCGACCACTGCCTGAATTCACAATCAAAATCCCCCATTATTAGACTTGTGGCCGCGGGCAATTACCATTCGCACAAAATTGCACAAATATCCGGCCAGTTATTTTATTCGATTCTTTTCGGCGTGTGTAAGTGTTTTATTTGGGAAAGGTGAAAGGGAAGTGGGCGCGACGACGAGTTATGAGTCAGTGAATTGGTAATTCACTCGTGATATCACAATGGCATCTGTATTAATAGAATCTGAATCAAGTACAAAGAATTCGATGATGATTTCTTCGGGCTAAGGTATTTCCAATTGTTATGAAAAATATTTAATTCGAGGAAAACGTTCTCACGATTAAAAGTCAGCAGGACTAATTTAAAACGTGATACACTTTGTTTCCATAAAACCAATAAACCCCAATTTCCTTCTTAGAATTATTATTATAAAGGGACGTAATAAAACACAAACCAATAAGATAATTATTACAATGAATAATAAAACATCATTAATAAAAGGATTTTTCAAATAATTATTTTCGAATTTTCTGTATGAATAAGATAAAACTATTTGTTTTCAAGAGATGAATATAATAAAGCAAATCATTGTTTATTGTTGCAGTAAATTATACTAAGAAAAAATAATAAACTATTTTCTAGAAAAAAAATGAACAATTTATAAATAGAACATATTTTAAAAGTAATTTATTATATTTACATAACTTTTTATAAAATAACTTCAACTAAACATTTTTATCTTCAATAAATTATCCCAATAAAATGTAATTAATTAATGGCAGTATTTTAACAAAGAAGTAAAAAAGCCTCTCCTCTAAATATTTACTATTCAATGATTCGTTTGACAATCGCAATCATAAATCAAGGCGCTGGTGGCCAAGGTGTGTTAGTGAAGAGGCTCTCCACCGGAAGTGGTTTATGTGGTTCGGCGTGTGCATTCCGACCGCAAACGCGTGACAGGCTAATTATGAGCAAAATTTATTGAGGTAGGTCCGATGCGAACACTCTATTTCTCTTAAACTGTTTCCGGGAGAGGCATGCATTACCATAGTATATGGCCACAATGCCAATAAAAATGGGCAGAATAGGAGGCCTAAGGGATTTCGATGTGTCGGGAATATATAATTTTTCGGAATTTATCTCTAGTTCCACAGGGTTGTTGGAAATAAAAATTTTACGGAATAATTTGAAAAATTTTTAAATTTTTGTTAATTTGAATTATTTGTTATCAATTGAATATGTTTATTATATACAGTTTAATAGTTTTATTCTATTTTTATAACTAAATATTTAGGACCAATATTAACAATCCATAACAACTCCTTTTTGAAACATCTGAAAATTTAAATTTGAAGTAATTATTAAGTAAAATGATTTAGCCCACTTTTATAAAAGTAATTAACTACAAAAGTAATCCTTTTATATATGAATTTACTTAAGAATTTCCAAGTATTCTAGAGACTAAATTTAAAGTTTCTGCTTCATTATCTATAAAGTAAAAAAATCAAAGTGATTATTATTCAATATCAGTTAAATTGATAAAAATAATAAATTTTTGAAAATTAACATAAAGGTTTGGCAAACTTTCAATAATTTGTAAGAAAGCAAATGATATCAGAACACCCTGCATTATGAAGATTCGCAGTGCTAAAATGGCACGGGGCGTTTAGAAATCAGACTCGGCAGACGGAATATGATGGAATAAAAAGGCGGGTGATGATTGTGGAAAAAAATTAATAAAATGTTTTCGCACCGGTATAAATTATTTGACAATTTTCACATAACGGTTTTTTGAGAGTCGTGTCCAATCGCAAACAATAATAAATAATTGGCGGAACGGGGTGGTGGACGGGGGAGGGGAAGAAGGTGGATAAGAGTGAGAAATTGTCTTGGAGACACACGGGTCTAAGTTGAGGAGGCAATTAATCAGGGGGTCATTGGGTTAGATTAAGCGATTAGAGATCATTTACCATCGGCATCTTCGACTCTAATTAATCGCTCCAATTCCACTTCGTCGTACGGATTTCCGAGTGTGTTGAGGATTGTCCTGATTTTATCCACCTCTATGTAGCCTGCCTTGCTGTAGTCGAACATGGCGAACGCCCGTCGATACACTGAAAACCAAGTAGAACTTTCAATGAAAAAATCCACTGAACCACTTCTTTGTTCATAAAAGCACAATCATGAAAAGTCCACAATGTCCAGAAAGTTCACTAAATTGCAAATTTGTGATGAAAAAAAATCTGAAAAACTCACAAAATAGTTGCTCTGAGCTTAATCCTATTTGTTGTTCACCCTGGAAAGTAATCGCAACAATAACTATTAATCACTGATAATTGCATTTTTATTTTTTTCACAAAGCAACTGACCATTTTGCTAATTTTTTTGCGCTTCGAGAAAACTACTCCACTTTAATTGGTAATTTTATTAGAGAATTTCACTATTAAGTGGATGAGGGGTCACCAGTATTTTACTTGATTCCACACTTGAAAATTGGCAATTTGCAGTAGCTGGCTAATTCCGAAAAATATTTGTTGGCTTCATGCTCGTCTTTCTCGGGGCCGCGACCGATTTATCAAAAGTATCTTTTGGTGCAAAGGAAATTTATGAAATTAATTTGGCTAATTTTCGAGCTGGTCTGGGCCAAGTGGACCGTCGTCGTTTTTGCACACACAGTGAGGAGGAGAGCTCTGTGCCGTTGGGCTCTACTCCCGTGTCCACAGTCCGAAATCACAGCTTCAACAACACTGAACCAAGGCACCGCGAGCTTCCGAACAGAATTTCAACAAACACCACACAGACAGGCACACAGAAATCGGAATTATTATTCAGCAGAGTTATTAAAATGAAAAGGAGGAGAAGGTGATCGAAGAGATGCGACTGGGACCCAGAGATCCCAATTGAGAGGCAAGGAACGGAAGGGGAGGCGGTGGAGGTGGATAAAACATTCCAAGCCGCCAATCATAAATTAAACAAGTGATTTTCCATATCGTCGATCATTATAAGAAATTCCAAAGGTCTCAAGGCGCTCTTCTCAATTCTCTGAAAGCCAGTACCGCCAATGTTTAATTTTAATATTTTTCGAAGATTTCCCCCTTTTCCAATTAAGAGTAATTATAAATAATTTGAAAGAAACTAGTAGGAAAATACACACTTTTAATTAATTCCATTGAGAACTAATCAGGAAGAGGAGGAATCGTAGAAAATAGTCGAAAGATCTCCTAAGGTGAGCTAATTAGTTTGCTAGTAGCGTGAAGCCGACAGGTTTAGTTTATTTATATTATTATGTATTAACAGATAAATACTATAGTGTTTGTAAATAGCCCGAATCATTAGCGTGATTTGTTTGTTTTGCGAAAAATTTCAAATAATTTTAAACAAACAGACCTTTGCGCGAAATTTATTGATCTTCGCATATCAGACTGTGGATCATCCACGGACCGACAACAACAACGATTAGATTTAAATTGAAAGACAATTCCCAATTGAAAAATATTTAACATTCCACTTTAGAGTCATTAAAAACCCTCATCTAAAGAATTCCAAATTGTGTGTTTATAAATAAATTTAAGTAGACGATTTTTTTGTGTTTTGCGCTGAAATTCATCAGTCATCATTTGATTTCGATTGAGCCACCGTCCAACAACAAGAACAACATACAGTTTCAGTTATGATCTCCTCTGGTCGTCGGCCAGTCGCCGATTCCTGGCGATTATTTCGCGCCAAGTGACAAAAAATTGAATTAAATTAGACGGCTTTTAATTATGGTTACCACCACAAATCAAACAATTAAATAGGAGTGTAGTTGATTTGAATATGAAATCTTTAGACAACATTATCATTGGCATAGAAAGGATGGATCGAAAGTTAGGAATTCTCTGCGTCAACTTTACGTCTCATTTTCATTTGTGTTTAGTAATTTTCTTTAATTTTAGGGTGTTAATAATTCGTATTTATATACGATATACATTAATTTCCATTTATAAACTGTTACTTAAATATAATCACTCTGTTTCGTAATTAAAAACTTGCATCACAATTTATTTTAAAAGTATGTTTCTTAATATTACTAGTTTTTATTTTGTTTATTCAATTTTAATTCGTTTTGAATTCAATTTCAACTACTATTGCAATGAATTTAGTATAACACAAAGTATACATAAATATATTCAGATGAAAAATTTATTTCAAATAAAAATTAAAACTATTCTATATAATAGAACTTTAAACAAAATACAATACAGTTTATCAGGTATTACTTAATTATTTTTAAAAGACAAATATATTTTTTTCGTCACAAGCCATAAACACAATTATCATCATATAAAAGAGCACACTATATTTGAATGGTTTATTTTAGAAGCTACACAAACGCCATAACTTTTATTTTTGGGATAATGCAACGAACGATCTTTAAACGAAACAGGAATTTAAATCGAATTTTTATTAATCATACATTTTTTAAAGGGATTTAAAATCACAAATTTCTCAATTTCTTAGTGAAAATGTGGAATAGCTTTTATGAAATTTAATTTATTTTTAAAAAAGTATCAGGCATATAGTGTCATCCATTTCAACTCGTGCGTTCGCGTTATAAAGCCTTTGAATTAATTTTCTCTTGTTTTTGCACGTTACTTCCAGGATATGTGTCCATTTTTCAGTAAATAATGACTTATTAATGACTAATTGCAAATCCCTAAAGAGATCGGCACACCAATAGAAAATTGATTATTGTCTTCTAAGATGAATATTTGACGTTTTTTCTCAAAATCACGTATATTTCAGTATGTAAAAGACAGACCAATGTAATGTTTTTCCAGATGACCCTCAAATTACTGATTTCTACTAAAACCCGATTTCGCTCAAAATGCCGTTTTTGTTATTTCTCAAATAAACTATTCATTTTTAATGTGATTTTCGAATGTGTCTCCAAAATATTGTTCGATATACTATGATTTAAAGAATATGGGGGAAATCCAAAACAATGTTTTATTTCTAAAAATATACATATTTTATACATAAATAAATGGTTTAAATGATTAAAAACACATTGACAAATTAATGGCAAAAAATTAATTTTAAAAATATTATGTTCTAATTCGACTTTTAAATTATTTGATTTACCTGCGGGATAGTAAAAGATACATATGTTCAATTCGAATATGTAATTACGAAAATTTTTTAAATTCCAAAAAGAATTGTTATGAGAACTCAAATCGAGGAACATATACAATATATACAAATTTCAAATTGATTCCAAAATTATCGACACTGCCTCTGGTATCAAATTAATCGCTCCATGGTTCAGTTTGAAAATCGGAAAAATCATGGGACGAGAGAAATGGTCGAGGAAATATGTAATTGATGAGATTTTTATAGGCTGGGTAAAGCCATCAGCTCGGAAATAGCAATCAGGAAGTTGAAAAAACGAGGGGCTTACCATTGACACTACATTTCTAAACATTTACCTCTTTCCGACATTGTGGTCACAAATTTTAATGGCTGTCTGGTTTTTTTTGTTCTAAATCTTATTTTAGGCTCGCAACAAGCCGGCAGATGGCAGCAGTCACTTGCGGCAGAGCTCGGCGCAGCGGGACAAGACGCCCAGCGGGGGCCAGAAGGGCTCCCAGAAGGCGACCGCGCACTCGGTCAAGGGTCCCATTCCGGCAAAGCAGCAGGGCGCCCAGAGATCAGCATCCCAGTCTCGAATCCAGTCGGTTACAGCGGCCGCCGTCACCGTGGCTCCGCCTGCCAACA
>JXOV01015498.1:355-13387 GCA_001014945.1 Clogmia albipunctata
AATTAAGTATTTGTAATTATGCTTTGGCAAATGTCGCCAGTTGGGTTTTGCTCATTAATGTGTATTGCCGAAAAATGTCATAATGTGACCGACGTATTTGGACTATATGTTGAACATTGGTTTTTTTAACATGGTATTTGAAAATGGATTTAATTCACCTATAGTATCTTTCAAATAAAAATTATAAAAATTAACACTAACTTCATTATAGATTGATTCTTTACCTTACTAACTGTCTATCTCAAACTAACCCTAAACCCTTCCCTTATACTGTGTTTGACCTATACTGCCCTCGTTAACGGCGCCGAATGGCGGGTCGTTGGCACATATATCCTATCCACCTCCCTTAAAACAAAAGTAGATAGTGAAGGATACTTGATGTAAGGCAGACAATGTCTGCCAGACATCAGGGTTTAGCAAAAAGGATCGGCATTTTTCGAATAAATTCATATTTTAAATTTGAATAAACATAAACATTTAAAAATAATTTCAAATGCTTTTTGAAAATTTTATTATGATTCTTCTTTCGTTGTTCTCAATACAAGAATCTTAAATTAAAGTGTTATTAACAGATATAAAATGATAATACACTTATTGTGAAAAAGGATAATTTGTGATGATTTTCATTTAGTGCATCCTTCTGGTGATCGCTGGCTTTAATTGCCCTAATCCTAAACTTAACCTAATCTAACTCACAAAGTAGTCGTCGATGTTCTGATACCTCTGTTCTAATAAGAAACCTAATGTTTTTTTGCACACCACTCATGAGCACTGATATTTTTACAATTTCAAATTAAATTTAATTATTTACAAGGAAAATTTAAAAATTTACATGTTTCAAGTGAAATATTTAATTGTAAAGTTACCGTTAACGGTAGGAATTCAAACTAAAAAAAGTAGATTGTTTCCTCTAAACTACTTTGTCGAAAAGCGTATGTTTCGATACGGGAGGGTAAAAGTTTTGTTCAATTCCATATAGAAAAGTAGCCTATTTTTAAAGCAAATTGGTTCTGTAACGGTTTACTTTACAGCACGAGTGTGATAAAAATTTTACGTATTTTAATCACCAATATAATGAAATTACATATTGTTGTCATAACCAAATCTCTACACATCCTTATTATACATCATTACATATTGTGGTTAAAACCAAATTTGTTATATAAGTATGACAATTTCATTGTGAGTTGTTGTTTTATAATTTGAAAGAAAACCCGTTGCGAACTTTTTAGTAGTAATCATCGATTGACTGGTATTTTTTCAGAATAACACAAAATAGTTTTCGATACACATATGAAATCAGTTATTACACCACTCATTTACTCGCTGCGCTCGTCCAATACGTCGTAAATTCGTGCTGTAATAACCTCTATTTCACTACTTGTATCGAAATACACTATTTAAGCACTCGCTTTGCGTGATTTTCAAAGACATTTCGATTTTTTATAAACATTTGATAAAATGATTGATTGAATTTCATCGAAAATAGTATTTATATAAGAAAACTAACTACCAAGATCAAGTACATTCAAAATTAAATCATAAGACTTTGTATTGTGGCTTCGTCAGTATTTCTTGGAACTAGAAAACCCTTTTGAGGAAATTATTCAATTTCAAATGAAACCTGTTCCACTTTGGAAACCCAATTAATGTCGGAAATATTTTGATTCTTAACCGCAAACTGAAAATTGAATTATGAATTTATTATTAATGATTCTTGGGGTGGTTATTGATAACTGGCTGAACTTTCCATAGTTTAACTACATTTTCATTAAAAAAGAGATAAAGATAAACTTTATTTGTTTATATAAGTGACGAAATAAAATATGTAATTGAAAAAGTTCTATTAAATAACAACTAAGACTGTTTGAAGTGAAAATAATTCTAAGAAAAATGTATTTACTTTGTTTATTCTCAAACGCCTCTTCGAACATTTGTTTATTATTGGGGATGAAGGGGTTGAATGTTCTCAAATTACAAATGTAAATAACCAAGGAAAGGGTTTTCTGTAAATAGTAACGAATATTGGAGAGCCTTATTGAAGACATTGAACTTTGATTGACTTTTTAATGCAGATTTATGTTTCTAGTTATTATTTTTTATTTTATGAATATATGGAATTCCTAATTGTTTTATGTATTAATACAAATAATATTTAATTTTCTAAAATAAGTAATGGTATGAAATTATATCTCCACATTTGTTTTATTTACATTTAACCACTTTTTCCATTTGTCGTTTTTCCCCTAATTTATTTAAGAATATTCTTAATTCACAACATTTCCGGAAAAACCGAAAACGTCACGAAATTCCCCCCTTTAATAAGAGAAATTACTCGCGCGGCATGACCACATTTCATGGTCTTTTAGTTCATTTTCCGCTAATTAATATTTTTGTTTAATTTAGCTTCATTAAAGGGTAATTTTATTATGTTTGGGTTGAAAGTTGACATTTAAAGGTCATGACATGCATTGTATGTTAATTATTAATTTTTTGTATTTTATGTTAGGGGCCGGGGTGACGCAGTTGGTTAAAGCGTTGTCGTAGAATTCAATTCTTTCGAAATTAATTACTTTTTTTACTAACAACATTTGTGATTAATATTTGTTTAAATACATTTATATATTCGAGTGAGTGCACAGAATCAAGGAGATAAACCGGATCTCTGTCCTAGTAATTTGCTGCTATTCAATGAATGGATACTGATAAAAGTTATGAAAGGAGAGGTCTTTTTTGTAGTATGTGTGTTCATGGGGTATTAATCACATCATAACAAAAAATGATTCAATTGTGAATTGTGAAAAATTGGCACTTTAATAGATATAGCATTCGCAAACCTTGATTAAGTAAAACCAATTGGTTAGACCTACACCGGTAATGGTTGTTGTGTCGTCGTCAAAGAAGATGTTAAAATCTCTTAGGTTTATAAAATAATTATTGGATCTGGATGGTATTAACTTGGTTATTCAATCTTGTAACACTTTTTCTATTCTGCATATAAGTTTTTTGAATGACATTTTGCACTTTTGTACTCTTGCTAAAGCCACGGCCAAATAAATACAATATTTATCGAAATCATTGCAGGAATGTTTGCCAAGTTAGTGCCAATAATTAGAGATTTACTTCGATGTCTTTTGAAACAAGTAAAAGCGATGTTTTGTCAATTAACTTCCAATAGCGGGAGGAGAACTGTCGGGAGAAAATTAGAAAGACATTGAAAGGACTCTCGGAGATAATAAGTTGCCTTGGTTTCGGCAACTTTGTCCTTGGAAAAGGGATTTTCCATTGTTGTCTGAGAATTGATTGGTGGTTATTAAAAATTGGGTCGCATTATCCCTTTTCCGTGTTCCGGTCTGACTGGCAAAGTCCTCCTTCCATCCCTCCCACAAATGATAATGAGGAACAAGAAAGGAGAAGAAATAAAACAAAACCTTTGCAAATTTATGGCTGATTTCAAGCGGAAGTTCCATTTTACAGAGACCAAAAGCAAATCAAATATTTATCAATCAAGAAACGATTCCTTATTTAAAACGATTTCTATTAAATTTGGTGGCAGCGAAACGAAGCTAAGCATAAACCTCCTTCAAAGCCAGTTGATTGATTTGCATATCAAACAACCTGTTCCGATGAATTGATAATGGTATTTTGTTTCACAAGTTCAAACAAATCCGCGACAAATCAGATTAACGACTTTAAATCGTGTTGTGTAATTGATTTTAAGTTAAAATATTTATATCTAAATACTGAATGGTGTCATTGACAAATTTAATTTATTCAATCCGGGATTGGAGTAATTACATTTCAAACCTATTCGATGTAATGAAAATCGATAAAAACGTATGTTTTGCAAAGTTTTTTATTATTTTGTATACCGTTAGATTCAATTTAAATTTTGTTAAAAAATACTATTTAAAACAGGTTTCTGGTGTAATAATTTAAACACATGCAATATTTCTTGTTTTTTTTGTAAGACTTAATTAAATTATTAAAATATATTTTAATGAAAAATTGTAAAAAATATCATTTTATTGTAAAGTATTATACTTTTAAAATTAATTTGCATATAAATCATTTAATTTATAATCGAAGTTTTATTATTTTTAGAAAAGTGATTGAGATTATGAGCGGTATTGTACAGTGGAGGTGCCTGATGGAAACAGTTTCTGTATTTTTAGTCAAAATCTGGACAATAAGAGAAAAAGACAAAATTAAAGATATATTTGGTTTAATTGTGCTAGTTGGAATTTTAAAATATCAATCTAAATTTCCATTTGGCTCATCCAAAAATTCATAATTAGATTTTGGTTTCGCTAAAAATTACAGTTAATATGATTTTTGTGTTATTCTGGTGTTTTTAGATGTGCTGAATGCACTTTACTTCTTTGATATGGTAGTTATCTGGTAAAGAATATAAGCACATTAAAGGAAATTGGAAATTTGGTCATACTAAGCATATTTTTGTCAATTTATACATACTACTGTGGACAAACAATAGTTAGACTTTGTTTATAATTTCGGAACGAAATTTCTGAATCCAAAACTTTAGAATGTTGCAAAAGGCTTTCGGTAATAATTTTTTGTCACGAGCAAGTTTTTTGATTGGTACAAATTATTTAAAGGGGGTCGAGAACGCGTTGACGACAAACCACGTCCAGGGCGGCCATCAACAACAACACGTCGATAAAATCATGTAATTGGTGCTTTAAAATCGATGATTAACAGTCAGAGACCTTACAGGCATCATTGAAATATCGGAATATCAGTGAAAACTATTTTGAAAGATCATTTGAGCCCAAGAAAAATAAAAGCACAATTGGTTTCAAAATCACTAAATTTTTTCACCACCGTATTCCCCTGATTTTTCTCCTTGTGACTTCTGGCTATTCAACAAACTCAAATGACCGCATCGGGGAAACCTGAATCGCCACGGCCATTGATGGCTATTCCAGAAATTGACCTTAATAACTGTTTTGAGGTTTGGAAAAATCGTTGGCACAAGTATATTGAGGCCAGAGAGGATTACTTTAAGAGGGACGAAATAGATTTGGAAGAATAAATTAAGGATCTGGAAATTACAAAGTCTTACTATTTTTTTTTAAATCACAGTAGTATTTATTCATTAAAACATAAGGAAAAAAATAACTCAAAACTCAGACAAAATTTCACGCAATAAGTTTATCATCATCAACAGAAGAATATTTTTTTTCAGTTTTCACAAATCACTAATAAAATGAATATCATTTAACTATCGATTACTGCCAGTGTAACCTAAAATCAATTATGACAAAGAACGAGCGCAAGTTTCCTCCCTTCTTCTTGTCAGCCATTATAGTCGGTCACAATTTTCAAAACAATCTGTCATTATATCCATATATTTTGCAACATATGATAAGTATTCCTAATGACGAATTACAAAGTTAGTATACCATACATAAAATAGTTATTTATTCAACTAGGTCGATAAGATTATTGAAAGTCACAAGCTTAGTGAGTAAAATAAATAAATAAATTATTCCCACGACATTCACAATGGAACTAGAGGTAGTCTCAACCTCAACCAACGGGTGTTAGACTGTGCACGACTGTTCGTTTTTCAGTGTATTAGTAGTCAGTTAATAGCACCTAGACCGGTTGTAAACTGATCCAGTCAATCCGCCTATTTTATTTATTTGTTTTTCGCGCTAGAAAAATATCCGCCCGGGATTTGATCCCACGACCTCGAGGAGGATGTCTAGGGTGCTTACCGCTAGGACACAGAGGCAGATAGCGAGTAAGCTTGCTTTAAAGTTCGTGTGGCATTTACTTAACCGACTTTGTCTAAAAAGATTTATTTTAATCTGTTTAATATATACCTAAGATTCGGATTTTTAAAATGTGCTTAAACTCCAATAAAATAAAGAAAATACCAATTAGAAATCTAACAAAAGGTAATGATAATCCAAAATTAGATAAGGGAATTTTATTGTTATTTCACGAGATAATTAAAAGATTAGAGGACAATTTAAGGACCTTCATTGCAAATTTGACAATGAAATAAACTTTTATCTTTAAAAAACTCAAACAAGATTTTGAAATCATTATCTGTCAAGATTTTGCACTTAATCTTTTTAAGACAAAGAGCAAAGATTTGAGAAGGGGTTTTTCTGAAACATTTTCAAGTGATTTGCATAAATTCAAACTTTTTGCCATGTGTGAAACGTCTGAATTGAGACAATTTCATTAATACTTTGCTTTAAGCGGCGCCAAAAAATTAACACACAAAGATAAGGGATGATTTTGAAGGAGAGAATTGGGCTTGAGTAATGCTCATAAACTCCTTATCAAATTGTCTCAACGCCATCAAGCGTAAACAAGACAACGAAATGTTGTGAATGAGGAATGTTCTTGAAGAAAAGGATGAAATATTTATTTATTCTCTTTGAATGAATAATGCGAAATCTGTGCTTCCTGATTTATGCAAAAAGTTTGATTCTTTTATTGTTTTACCATTTATGAACCTTTTGTGAACAACAGAGAGGATTTTATGATGAAGACATTGTAGAAGGGATTAGGACTTTAAAGCCAAAAGAGACTTACATTTATATGAAAATGACAATCAGGTTTATACCAATAAAATCCTGAGAAAGTATTTATAGTCACTATTAGAAGAAAATGATCCCTAAATTTCCCTTTTCATCTCTTACTTCGTTTTTTAGTAATGATACTCATTTTATTTACTTTAAAGGGTGACCTATTTCTTCGGAACGTATTAAGAGTTTTCTGTATATTCTATTCAAAGCATATGAATTAGTAATTTATGGATAGAAAAGTCGGCTTAGAAAGGAGCCTTTTCAATATCCCTTAAAAGCACTATATCTAATGCGTAGATATTATTTCTATTTTTGTTACATATGATTTATTGTAAATGGCCACAGTGAACGTAGTAAAGAAATATTGAATTGCATTATTTACCAGACAATTATATATTAAAATATAGTATTATCCCCAAATTAATGCTCAAGAGGTCTTTTGTCAATCAATAGCATAGATTCGACGTAGTAGGTTCCATCGTGGTTTCGCGCCCGTTTTCTTGAATCATCTACTTGTGTACGATAACGAGAAGGAGCGGATAAAGTGAAAAATAAACCAGAACTTCGTATAAATAGACCCAAAATTTGAAAGTGTTTCAGATAGCAGAGATACGAGGGTCGCCTTTTATATTTCGGGATTAGGGAACAAAAATAAATATTAATTAGTGAAAATTACTTTATTGTTTTTCGAAATATTAAGATCTATACACTATTGCATGTATTTGAACCAATTGAATTTTTCCGATGACTTCAGGCAAACAAATTACGGTGTACTACTTAGAATTGATCGGTCCATATTGCTTACGCGAAACAAATGCCATTAGGCCAGTTTTGCCGAAGAAACAGGCGATCATTAGCTTCGAAGTGCTTCTTCCACGAACAACTTTCGTTTTATCTTCGAAGACCCTCACGGTCGATCGTCGTTGAATGCCTAAGGTTGTCTCAATCTCACGATAAGTCATATGACAATCTTGCAATATTAGTTTGCACACAGCATCAATGGTTTCCGGAATAACAACTGATTTTGGACGGCCTTGAGCGAACGTCGGCCACGATTAAATTTATTAAACTAGTTTTACACAGAGCTATAAGATGGTACTTGATCCCCATTAAAAGATATAAGTTCATCAATGTATTCATGTTGAGATAAGTCACGTCGAAAGTTGTGAAAAATCGCCCGAAATTGTTAATTCCATTTTTGGCCAGATAACTTTTTCAAGTCACTGTAAATAACATAACTAATTGTCGTAAGTCGAAACGTTCTAGTTACGCATAAGCTCAAAAATGCCAAACTTTACGATAGATCTGTCAGTAGCCAAGTTGCACACATCCCAAAATATAAAAGACAACCTATGTAGTGATGATTTTATTGATGACCAAAAAATTTAGAACAGATAGACGTGTAAACTATTGCGGTGTCATCAAATTGGCAAAGGTAAACATGCAAGAAGACGGTTTTTTGCGATTTTTCCTTTTGTTTTCACTCCTTCAGTCGATTAAATAAACATACGATTGGAATCACCTATATCGGCAAAAATTCAGATAAGTATTTATAACCAATAACTCAATTTATTGTAAGCCAATTGTGTTGTTTTCAATTACTTGTCAGTTAACCAATTGTTAGACTTTCAAAGATTAGAATATTGCGGAATGTCCTTCATAGACAATTCTCTAATTTATTATTATATAATTTAATCACTTTGTTTTGGAACTTGTTCATAATCAAGCTCCATAATGGATAATTACCAAATTGCCAAGGGCAAATGAAATCAGAATCTCATTTAAGCGACACAATTTGGGACAAATTGAGATAAAATCTGCGGAAACATGTGCAAAATAACAAGACTGACAATTTCATAATTATAACGGAAATTGCTGCATGACTTTCGACAACAGGGCGAACAAAAGTCGATTATTACAGGTCAAGTGGATCTAAATTTGAAAATGGGGTGAATTCTGTCCAGAGCTTTAGCAGAACAGAATGCAAAGTTTAAGAGCATTATTCAATAGTTTAACCGAATTGGCAAGTTTAAAGATTTAACTTTTGCTAATTCGAACATGACAAAATTATCGAAAAGTTCATTGAAACTGGGGCTTATGACTTTTTAACTTTGAATAAGTGTTGGAAAAGTTTGAAGCATGCTTTAGAAAAGAGTTTTACTTTTGTGTAAGTGAAAATGGAATTGCACAATTAACCCATTTTATGAGAATTTATTCCGAATGAAGAATAAAAATATTATAAGGCAAATATTTAAACTGATTATGTTGCTTATAGTTATAGTTTTACACAGATCAATAATTTAAAATGACTTTTTATAAAAATTTAAAGAAGGTTCAGTAGAAAATCTGTTAATTGCCATTATTTGATTACAAACACATATTCAGCATCCTGTTTAAACAGCACTTTAAATACAAAATTTCAATTTAAAAAGCAATTAACTTTGAATTGCCATTTGCAGAAATGTCAAATTCACACGTTATTGGCTTCAAAAATTGCCAAACGTGTGGATTTACGAGAAACAGTCACAAACATATTAAAAAAGAAGAACTGATCGGTAGACCAACAGCTCGTTCCGTTCCTTTTTATATGGGACCCAACTAATTTGAATGAAATTTACACAAAAACTAGGCCCATCTACACAATTTTATTTTATAGATATTTATACAACACAGTTGACATTTTTCTCCCTTCTTTTTCATCCCAACAAGGGGACATAGGGTACTTTCAAAGCAAGCTTTGTCTGTGTTTCGATAATCTTTGTGTAATTGGAATAAGTGATTAGCTCATTGTCAATTGTCCAATATTGCTTCACTGGTTTTTTGTGTACTATTGTTCTATGAGATGGTGTGCTGTGCACTGTTCTTTTCCACAATTAAACAGTTCATTCAAAGGATTGGAACACGACCAGGAAAGTTTGTGATAGGAAAATTAGGAATTTGGATAGAAAATTTTTCAAATACAGAATTATAAACGAAAGTAGAAAGAAAGGAAAAGAAGGTTTTTAGGAAAAGCGTAACCTGGTGACAATGATCGGGATTCGAACCCGGCACCTCCTGAGAATAGATCAAGCGCGCTACCAACTCGACCACAGAGGCTATGTAAACAACAGAGTTGACATGTGAGACATTATTTTATTTTAAATTTTAGTCTTGCTTTAAAAAAAAAATCATATATTAAAGCTCTTTTCATATTTCAAGGCTTCAATACTTTGTCTATAATCTCTTAAACACGAAATTAATTTTTAACATACCTTAGGGTTTACGGTATTAATAATAAAGTATTTATTGCACCCCTAAGGCTTCTGTAGTACTCTATTATTAAAGTGTGAAAAATCATCGAATTGAACAAATTTATATGAATTTATATTGAAGTTTGTAATGATAAATTTTAAAGGTGTTAAAGAATGTTATGGAATTAAATACAAGCTTAATGAAATTCATATATTGAACCACATGAATGAATTACGACTACTGACTACACGAGAAAAATGTTTTTCTGAAGAAAAATTTACAAAAGTACTGTTAAATAAAAGTAATGTAGTGTAAAATTGGACAAAATAACCCACGACTGAGTTATAGCCCTCACTTATATATATAAAATAAACTGTCAACTCAAACGCAGCCTGCTCCCCATCGTCAAATAAAATTAATTTTAAAAATTAAAGCACTAGTTTTTTATTATTAAGGTGTGACCTCCGTAAACAAATTTCATCAATTTATATGAAAATTTACTTGATACTATAAGTTTTACTGATGACCCTCTCATTACAGTTATGGATTTTTATATTAAAAATTCTGATTCGAATTAACATTTTGTTATGAAATAGAAACATAAACATCATTGAAAACTATCACACAAATATTAGAATTTGCACCGGAGACATCTAAAGTGGTTTATGAAAAAGTTGATCTAAATTTAGTGATTGGTTTAATGAAAATAAAGTAAAACAATATACCGAAACAGTTAAACTGACATATTTAATTTTTTAATTTTTTTCACGTAGTTGTAAGTAAATATTTTAGTTTGAATTAATTGTTCTTATTTATTTTATATAATATATTTTTTTATAATTTTTACAATCATGTTCCTTCAAATAACCTATTCAAAATGTTTAAAACCCTTTGACTTTGTTTATGCTCCCAATAAAATACATTTCAACGATTATTCGTGCAATTTTCTTTTACAGTATCCATGAACATTGGAACAATTTATCTTGGAATGGAGTTTATTTTTATGTTATTGCAATTGCAAATAGACATTATCGTATTTTGGATGAAATACAATAAAAAGGGGACGTGCTGTTGAAATATTATCCAATAAAAGAGGGTCTTAAAGAGGGAATGCTTTACATCTATTCAACTCCCTTTTTGCGCGTTTTAAAGATTAATCCAATTTCTGTCGCTTTTTCTGCAAATTCACGACGCAGAACATTTAAAGGCAATTAGTCAATGGAAAAGCGTCGACCTTGTGTCAGCAAATTTCAAGTTCAGATAGTGTAAAGTCATCCATCCATTCGAGATAAAATAATGATGTTGAAAAATGAACGGAAAAGGAGGAAAAGAGAGGGGCTAATGACGTCATCAGTAGCTGTCAATAATCATAATGATATATTTATAGACATTCCTCGGGGTATTTCCGCTTTATTGGCTGTATTACCTGCGCATTCCGAGCAAGAGCAGTGTCATTCCGATGCGATTATGGCCGTGAATTTATGAACTTGATCCCGGCGGAGGACTTTCAAGGACGAGGCCCTTTTTGCGCCAATAAATACTCATTCGTGCAGCAATCATGACCATGCATCTTTATTTCAGAAGGCTCTAACGAAAATGGGAGCGCGTTTATCTAGACGACGATCCCGAGAGTGGCCTTAAACTTGATTTAAGGAACGTGACTCTTTCTGATGACAGGATTTATTCCGATAATAAAACCACCCCAACCCCTAACCCCAAAACCCTTACCAAGTTCATGAGATTAAACGATAATAATTTATAATTAAAGTTTTCCGGGGAGAACTTTCAGCAATTTGAAAACTTTCTATGCAGGTCGAAGAGCTTTACTTCTCGGTTTAAGGGAGGAAATTAGATTTAGATTTACGAAGTTTGAGATTAATCCAGGAAGACAGCACAGTTTTATTTAAACGGAATAAATTATTAAAGTTTAATTTAATGTGGTAATAGATTCGATTTCAACAAGATTTTTAGAAGTTTTATAAGTATTATAAAATAATTACAATAATAGTATATTTTGAAATTAGTGGTGAAATAAAAGTAAATGCAGCACGAATTTACTATGAATTTGACAAGTGCAGCGAGTTAAAATAGGTTATTGAGTGCTTGAATAGCCTATTTCACATGTGTATTGATCGCTATTTTGTGTAACTCTGAAAAAAATATCAATTTATCTAAGAACAACCCTTGTGTTTAATAATGACTTATCTTATCGACCTTGTTGTATAAATAACTTTTCAGGAGAGGTTCAATGTTAGTAATTTGGACAGAGTAGTATGTATTAAATCAGTGAATGATGGTTTAAGGAAAGAGGCTAGGGTTATAAAATAGATTTCCTGTACTTCATCCCAGATTCAGACCCATCATAATGAATGAATCCATTTGTTTACTAATAATGGTTACGAAATGTCTATTATATGTCAATAGGAATAGGATGGGATACGTTAGGGTAAAACTGCAATTAGACCTGCCATTCAGCAGTATAGATCTGTTCACTCTACGGGGGAGATATAATGTTAGTAATATGAACAGTTAGCTTGAATTGTCAGTCATTTAAATCATGTAAACATGATGTGAGAATATTTTTTCCCATCACTGACAGCTGATATCTTGAAATTGGAGTATAAATTATATAACTTATCAGGGTATATATTGGTATGTGTTGGATATTTCAATTGAATTCAAGTCGTATGATTTACCTGCCACAAATGGCATTATTATTATTTTTGTGTTCTTTGTTCTGGATAGGTGCTATGTAATGTGATCGTATTCTGTATTCTTTTCAAATAGCTATTTTCGTTTCAAGATTTTTGAAAAATAATTAATTTTCGATTTTTTCCCCGAATTCACCATTTTAATGGCTATAAATGAAACTGTTTTTAAGATATTTGAAAAAATGTTTTAAAAATGCTTTAATCAATTATATACGTATATTATGTAAGTTTTAGCCCTTTTTCTGGGTAAAACAACGCACATTGGGGAATTTGGGAAAAAAGGGGAAAAATGTTTTTTGCATTTTCATATTTTGTTATTTCAATTTNGAAACTGTTTTTAAGATATTTGAAAAAATGTTTTAAAAATGCTTTAATCAATTATATACGTATATTATGTAAGTTTTAGCCCTTTTTCTGGGTAAAACAACGCACATTGGGGAATTTGGGAAAAAAGGGGAAAAATGTTTTTTGCATTTTCATATTTTGTTATTTCAATTTTTTGGGCTAGTTTTTGTTAGTAA